>JAREIK010010378.1:0-26706 GCA_029783825.1 Sapria himalayana
CCCGGCACGTTTTTAAACCGTGCCCGGGCTCGTGCCGGGGCACGGCACGCCGGCACGGTATCTTTCCGTGCCGGTTAGGTTTCACGGGGCGGCGGGCACGAGTGGGCGTGACCCGGGCCCTCCCGAAATAAAGCCCGCGGGTCGAGTCTGAATGGACACGACCCGCGGTCCCGTCTCCCGACCCAATCCTAACAGGAAAAAAAATATTTTTCAATTCATATTGGATTTCAGCCATTGGATTCGCCTCCAACGGCTATGGGGCAGAATCCAACGGTCCTCGTGATTCTGCCCCTAATTATATATTAAAAAATCAAAAAAATATAAAAAAAATATCTTTTTTTATAAAAAATTAATATCTTTAATCTATAAATTCTACCCCCCTCCCTATAACATTTATGTTTTTCAAAAACATAAAACCTCTCAAAACTTTCTCTCTCACATAAACCATGCATCTCTCTTTCGGGCCTCGTGATTTTGCTTTCGGCTTGAATTTTCGTGAAACTCGACTTGAGTTTTGAACATCAGAGCTTCCTGTGGTGCACATTGCACGTGACTGACCTCATTGCTTTACCGGGTAATTTATTTTATGTTTTTATTTACTCTCTCTAAAGCTCTCTCTCTAGAAAAACTTAGAAAAAATAAAAAACATAAAAAATGACAAATACACCTGACACATATTTAAATTTGGAAAATGAAAATGTTAGTGTTACACAGACGTCTGCGGCTGCTGAAACTTTGGTTTCTCCAGTCGTCTCAACCCAAAGTTCTAAAAAACAAAAAATTAGGACTTCTGTAGTTTGGACTCATTTTAAAATTATAGCACACAAAAATGTTAGGGGTGAGGAACTAGAAATGGCACAGTACAAATATTGTATGAGACTTTTAACATGCAAGAGTTCATGTGGGACTGGGCACCTTAAGAGGCATGCCGAAATTATGCACCAAAAAACATGGACCCTTAGATCCTAGGAAAACCCAACTTGGCACTACATTTTTTGAGACTGGATTGAGTTCAGTCTCAAAGTTTACTCTCTTCGTATACTCCAGCGAGTTGGGTAGGGACGGCATGGCCTGGCTCATCACATTCATGGGTCTTCCGATCAAATTTTCGAAAGATCCGAGGGTAGTGCGCATCACGCAGACTTATTTTCAGCCTTCCTATCGTGGGATTCCTAGGTCCACATCTAGGAGTGACATACTAAAGATATATAAGTTAGAAAAACAAAAAATTATTAAGGAATTTATGGCATATAGTGGAGTGGTGACCGTGACATCCGATATATGGACAAGTCACGATGATTCTTCTTATGCATGTCTCATGAGTCGCAATGTAGATTCTAACTGGACAATCAATAAAAAAAATTTTAGGATTCACTGAGATTCTTCATCCTCATGATGGCCCGGCCATTTTTGAGTGTATGATGAAAATATTTAGGGAATATAAAATTCAAAATAAAATTTTTAGTGTCACATTCGATAACGCTTCTAATAATGGAGTAGCGATCAATATGTTTGTTAGGAATAATAGAGACGCACCATTAGGAGAGATCATTGATGTCAGATGCATGTGTCACGTGATTAACCTGATTGTTCAAGCGGGTATGAAGGTGTGTTCCCCCGCGTTGGATAATATACGCAATGCACTAAAGTATATTCGCACTCCTCGAGACAACAAGAGTTTGGTACTCTCTGTTTGTCTGCGAATCTTAAGAAGAAGAAATTCCAATCGGATGTGAGACATCGTTGGAATTACACGTAGCTGATGTTGGAATCATGTGTTGGATATGGACACGTGATATCCGACTACGTCAATAGTAAGAGTGACAAACTTATTATTGACGACACTGACTGGGCTTCAATAATTTCATTTATGAAATTCCTGAATATATTTTATGACACGACGAACATGTGTTCGTCGGTTTATACGCCCACCACTTGCATTGCACTCCGGTGCATATGCAACATTAGTAGCATGTTTAGGTAGTATCGAGCTCACCAGACACTTAGCCATATGGTTGCAGAGATGGAGACCAAGTACTTGAAGTACTGGTCCACCGTTCCATCTCTTTATTGCCTCGCTACATGCATTGACCCTAGGGTTAAGGTGGAAGGGGTAGAAAATACCCTGACTTTCATTTCCTCGTGCATGAACCTGGAAGAGCCACCTGAAGGGTTCATTCACGAGAAGTTGACTAACCTATTCACATACTACGATACTAGGTATGGTGGTGGTGGTAGTGAGACTGTGATTACGGACATTGATACCTTGTTCGGAGATGACGATTATTCCATTCAGCTAGCGAGAGGGAAACGTAGGGCTGGACCATCACATAGGAGCGAGCTGTCTCGGTACTTAGATACTGATTACTGCTCAATCCTATCACATTCTGATACTAAGAATCTTGATTTATTACAGTGGTGGAAATTATATGATTCCACCTATCCCGTGCTATCTAGGATGGCACGGGATCTACTGACTCCTCCGGTGTCGAGCGTAGCATCGGAGTCTGCTTTTTCTGTTGCAGTGAACGTGATTTCGGATAGGAGATCGAGATTACGTCCAGATATGGTTGAGGCTTTGGCATGTTTGAAGAATTGGGAGGAATCGAGGTTTAGCATCCATGATCGTGCTGGAGCTGGGACTGGGACAGACAATGGAGTCGCATCCACATCCACTACGATGGCGGAGGAGTTGATTGCCGATGATGATGATCCATATGATACTGATCTTGATGTTGCGGCTGATGATTCTCATGATATGCCGATTGACGATTGATGATGATCTGCTGTTTTTTTTCGATGTTTTTTTATTAATTGTATTTGTACGCTTTGTTTGTACGTTGTGTTGAAACTTATACTTGTTTTGTTCGGACCATCGGTTTCAAATGCATGATTGGTAATTTTTCATTCGTGTTGTTTAATTTTTTTTTAATTTTTATTTTTACTAACATAATGTATTGATTTATTTTTTTTACGATTTAAATTTTATTTTAAAAATTAATAACTTTAATATATAATTAATAAATATAATAAAAGCTAAACTAATTTGAATTTGATAAAAAAATACTTTTCTAAATTTTGTTTTTTTATTTATTTTTTATTTTTAACATTTTTAAAAAAATTTATATTTAATAATTAATACTCTACACTTAAGCAATACAATTTACATTATATAAATTTTTTTTAAAAAAAACAATATTCTGCCTGTCCGTACGTCCTCCGGCCTGCCCCTACGGCCCTGCCTCTCTCTCTCACTCTCAGTCTCTCTCACTCTCAGTCTCAGGACTCGGGACTCGGGCAGTTGAGCTCAGCCGCTCGGGTCAGCCTCTGCTATGGCCTGTATGGCCAGGCCGGGCCCGAGCGGGCTCGGCACGGCACGGCCTGCCGGGCCGTGCCCGGCACGGAACAGGAACCGTGCCGGGCCGTGCCGGGCCGGCCCGTTTGACACCTCTAGAAAAATAAGAAGAATAAAATGAATATGAAAAATAACAAGAAAAAGAAGAATAAAAATAAGAAGAATAAGAAGAATAAGAAGAATAAGAAGAATAAGAAGAATAAGAAGAATGAGTAGAATAAGAAGAATAATAAAAATAAGTAGAATAAAAAGAATAAAAAGAATAAGAAGAATAAGAAGAATAAGAAGAAAGAATAAGATGAAAAAGAAAAATATGAAAATAAGAAGATTATGAAGAATAATAAGAATAAGAAGATTAAGAAGAATATGAAAAATATGAATAATAACAATAATTGAAAAAATCAGAAGAATATAAAAAATAAGAAGAATAAAAATGAAAGGAAAAATAGGATGAATAGGAAAAATTAAAAGAATAGGAAAATTAACATGATTTATAAGAATAAAAAAATAAGAAGAAAAATAAGAAAAATAATATGAATAGTAGAATAACAAGAATAAGAAGAATAAAAAAATTAAGAAGAAAAAGAAGACTAAGCAGAATAAAAAGAATAAGATGAATAAGAAGAATAAAAAAAGAATAATAATAATAAAAAATAAGAAGAATAAAAAAAATAAGAATAAGAAGAATAACAAAAATAAGAAGAATAAAAAAATAAAAAGAATAAGAAAAATAAGAAGACAAAGAAGAATAATAAGAATAAGAAGAATAAGAAGAATAAGAAGAATTAGCATAATAATAAGAATAAGAAATAAAAGAAGAATAAAAATAATAAGAAGAAAAGAAGAATAAGAAAAATAAGAAGAAAAGAAGAATAAGAAAATAAGAATATAAAGGAGAATAAGAAGATCAAGAAGTATAAAAAATAAGAAGAATAAGAAGAATAATATGAATAAAAAGAATTTAAAGAATTAAAAGAATAAGAAGAATAAGAAGAATAAGAAGAATAAGAAGAAATAAGAAGAATAAGAAGAAATTGAAGAATAAGAAGAAAAAAAAGAATATGAAAAATAAGTAGAATAAGAAGAAGACGTAAAATAATATCATAAGAAAAAAAGAAGAATAAAAATAAAAAATAGAATAAGTAAAATAAAAATAATAAAAATAATAAAAGGAATAAGAGAAGTATGAAGAATAAGAATAATAAGAAGAATAAAAAAATAAGAAGAAAAAGAAAAATAAGAAGGAAAAAAAATAAGTAAAATAAGAAAAATATGAAGAATAATAAGAATAAGAAGAATAAGAAGAATAATAAGAATAAGAAGAATAATGAGAATAAGAAGAATAAGAAGAATAAGATGAATAAGAGGAAAAAGATGAATAAGAAGAATATGAATAAAAAGAATAAGAAAATAAGAAGAATAAGAAGAATAAGATGAATAAGAAGAATAAGAAGAATAAGAATAAGAAGAATAAGAAGAATAGAAGAATAAGAAAGAATAATAAGAAGAATAGAATAAGAATAAGAAAAATAAGATGAATAAGAATAATAAGAAGAATGAAAAAAATAAAAGAATAAGAAGAAAGAAGAATAAGAAGGAAAGCTCTCATGTTTTGCTCTCAAGTTCTATAGAGAAACACGTTTTTAGAGGGAGAAACAACAATTTTCATTGAAGAAGAAGTTGATTTCACTAAAATGGAGCAAGTTGATCTATTAAGTGATAAGAAGTCATTTGCTCATCAAATCAAAAGACGTGCCTCACTATTCTGATTTTTGGAAATTTACGGGAAAAAACGGAGAACCCGATAGAGTTCTCCCCCTCCGATATCGCCATGCTTGCTGAAGCTCACAAATTCACTGTAGTGGGCAAATTTTCCCATGGGCGACCTCGCATTGAAGATATCAGGGCATTCTTCGCATCACTGAAGCTTAAAGGTCTATCAAAAACCGGCGTCTTGGATGCTAAACATATTCTCATTCAACTGTCCACCGAGGAGGACTTCCATAGAGTATGGCTGAAGGCAGTATGGTATATTTGGGCTATCCTATGAGAGCCTTCAGATGGACGCCTTCCTTCACAACCAAACAGGAGTCGCCATTACACCCGGTTTGGTTTCTCCTCCTATGCTGCCTATTCACTTCTTTGATAAGCTCTCCCTCTATCATATTGCTAGTGTTGGCACCCCTTTCTCCTTGATGGTGCCACTACCATGTTATCTCGACCAAGTGTAGCTCGGCTCTATAGAAGTGAACCTACTGCAGCACATCCCTCACCGTATATGGATTGCAGTAAAAATGGGATGGTTTCTGGCAAGAATTGATTCCAGAAAACCTCCAAGCTACTGCTCCTACTGTAATAAACTGGGGCATTCATGTGAACATTGCTTGGTTAAAAATTTACAGAAGACAAACAGTGGAATGGTCCTAGAACAAAAGCAAGAAATGAGAGGAAAGAATATAGAATTAAACCCCCCCAACATAGTGAACAGAACTGCAATGGAGTTGTTACAGGAATGGAAATAGTGGAATATGTCCCCTAGGAAAGAATTCCGAAGGGGAAAAAACAAATAACTTAGAGGAAAATGCTAAAAACCATGAACTAATCCTAAAAATAGCTGAAATAAATAAAAGATTTAGGAGAGGTAGATTCGAAACCAGAAAAAAGAGTGCAGGGAGAAGGAAAGGGGTAGAGGAGTTAGGTAATAACTCAGATGAGGATTTAGAGGTTAGAAGCGATTTCATTTTAAATAAAAATGAAGAAGAATCTGATTTTATAAAAGCCACCAAAGATGATTTAGAAATTGATAATTTTACAAATATAATGGGAGATAGAGATTGGGCCATGGAGGAAATAAAACTCATGGCATTACAGCTAGGCACGGAATGGAAAAATGAAAAATCAGGAGGTTTTAGTTCGATTAAAAAATCTAGAAACAGGAAAAAATACTTAGATAAAACATATGAATCAAAATGCACTTCTAAATCTTTAGATTTCTCTACTGGAATGTGAGGGGTATCGCAAACCCCTCCCAATAAAAAGAGTTAAAAAATTGATTCAATTATATAAAACTCCAATTATTATACTTGCCGAACCCATTGTAAATAAGGATAAACTAGAATACTACAAAAAAGCTATTAGGGTTTGATTACTCTTTCTCTAATAAAAATAACAAAATCTGGATTTTCTGGAAAAGCTTATTTAATATAATTATTTTAGAAGATACGAATCAAATTATTAACTTTTCTTTAGATAATGCCAAGAGGAGATCATTTCAGTAGTTTATGCCAAATATACTAAAGAAGGTAGAAAGGAGCTTTGGAATGATATTCTTAAAACTGCTAAAATAAATAAACCATGGATAATAGAGGAGATTTCAATATTATAAGAAAGGCTACGAGAAAAAAGGGGAACCCCCCAATAAAAAAGCTATCGCTCACTTTAATGATACGATATCAGAGGCTAGTTTGATGGAAGCTAGCTTTTCAGGCCCCCAATACACTTGGTGCAATAACTGGAAAGTTAAAGGCACCATATGGGCAAGATTAGATAGAATTCTACATAATGTCAAATGGCTAGAAGCTTATGGCTCCACAGCCGTCAGACATTTAAATAGAACCTGTTCTGACCACAATCCACTATTAATATCCGTAGAAAAAAATAAAATCAAGAATAAGTCGTTTAAATTTCAGAATGCATGGTCCTTACATCATGCTTTCATCAATACAGTTAAAAATTCATGGACGCAAGAAATAACAGGTAACCCTGTTCAAATCTGGAATAATAAATTAGAAAGGCTAAAAAAGCAGTTAATAATATGGAATAGAGACTCCTTCGGCAATATTAACAAAAATATTATAGAAGCAGAAAAGAAAGTTGAAAAAAAAGAGTTAGAATATGAAACACTTCAAAATTCAGATAGTAGAAAGGAACTAAATAAAGCACAGGCTGAGCTAAAATTAAAATTGCTAATGGAGGAAGTATTCTGGAAACAAAAAGCTAAAATAAAATGGATTAAAGAAGGAGATAAAAATAAGTTTTTCCAGAAAACAGCCAAAATCAAGACTCAAAAAAGAATAAAAGGTATAAAAATAACCTAAACAAATGGGTAGACACTAACCTAGAAATTAAAAACCACCTTAACGAATATTTTGAAAACCAATTTAAAGGAATTACAAATTTGAATGGAGATTATCTCCTAAATAAGATAGATCATAAAATTACCAACGAAGAAAATGATGCACTTACCAAATTCCCATGAAGAAGAACTGAAGTTTTTTGTTTTCAGCATGGGCAAAAACAGTGCCCCGGGTCCTGATGGGTGGAACAATGAGTTCTATCAAAACTGTTGGTCAATCATAAAAAATGACCTCCTAGGGGCTATACATTGGATATTCTGTGGCACAGAAATAGGCAAGAAATGGAGCGGCGTACTTGGTTCTTATTCCCAAAATGGAAAACCCCCAAAAAGCTGATGACTTTAGACCTATCAGCCTATGTAACTCCATTTATAAAATCTTGACCAAGCTACTTCAAAACAAATTAGCTGTAGTATTGTCAAAAATCATTTCTAAAGAACAATCAGATTTATGAAAAATAGATTACTAATGGAAAATATTTGTTTAGCTAAAGAAATGATCAGAGAAATAGGATCCAAATCTAGAGGTCATAATGTATTGCTAAAACTAGATCTCTCAAAAGCTTTTGATAGAATTGAATGGAAAATTTTATGTTTTGTCATGAGAAAGATTTTTTTTCTGAAACCTGGACTGACTTGATTTATAGATGCATATCAAGTCCTTGGATTAAAATTCTTGTCAATAGAACTAGGAAAAGATATCAAGCCATGAGAGGATTAAGGCAGGGTGATCCCCTTTCTCCCTCCCTCTTTAATATCTACCTAGAGCTCCTCATTGTTAATGTCAAAAATAAAATTATCTCAGGAAGTATAGGTCGGTTTAGTCAGCCTATTAATACTCCTTTAGTGGGATGCTTGGCTTATGCTGATGATGTGATCATTTTCACAAATGGAAGCTCCAGATCCCTACATAACCTCATGGAGTTGTTAAAAGTCTTAGAAGAAGAAACGAGACAGAAAATTAATAACAAAAAGTGCCAATTCATGATTGCCAAAAAAGCCCCAATAAGTCTAGGTCATAGAATTAACAAAATAACAGGTTTCACACAGATAAAAGGTGCACTTCAATATCTTGGATGCCCAATATACGAAGGAAAACTAAAATCAATATACCTAGATTTCCTACTTGAAAAAATTAAAAATAAAATTACTGGCTGGAAAGTGGACATACTTTCCATTTTTGGTTTTAATCTGAAGCGCATAAGCATTTTCTGGTGGATGTAGCTAGTCGTACTGAGCAACTAGCGAACCATGTTATTTTCGGTGTTGATTTTCTCGTTTTTGATTCTGTCGTGGATACTTGAGAACTTGGGATTATATTGCTTGTTTTTCTGTTTTTGTTGTTTCTGTTTTTAATCTCACTACTGTGGAAGCATAATTACCCAACAAAATGGAATGATCTTTGCTACCCCTTACAGGAAACAGGCCTTGGCTTTACTGATTTAAACGATCTAGCTAAAGCATGGGCATGCAAAAGATAGTGGAGGCTTAAAGAAAAAAATAACCTATGGGCTGAATTTATGAGAGCTAAATATTGTATAGAAGATGATATAAATAGGAATAGATATAAGAACAAAGCATCGCAAATCTGGATTCAAATGCTCAATCAAAGGGAATTAGTGGAAAAATATTCTAAACTCACTAAAAATAGTTGGAAATGAGTACAGACGGAATATTCTCACATAAAACCATTAAAGAAAAAGTAAGAAGTAGGAAGGAAATGCAACCTTTATTTAGATAGATATGAGATAATGATAATAGTCAAAAAAAAAAACTAATACATGGAAAGTTCTCTCAAATATCATTCCTATAGATGAAAACATAAAAACAAAAGGCATACAACTTGCCTCGAGATGTGAATGCTGTTTGCAAAAACTAGAATCGCTTGATCATCTGTTTTCCCAAGGTAATATAGCCATGGAAATCTGGGGAAGACTAGAGTCTGAAATTGGATTAAAACATGTATGTATTCCTCTTAGAAATACACTAATTAAATGGAGTAATGCACATTTTCAGCACAGCTCACAGAAATGGCTTAAAAATAATATACCTCACATTGTTATCTGGTGTATATGGAAAGCTAGGAATAATAGCAGATATGAAGGGCACATAATGGACCTTGAAGACATATGGAAAGCAATAAAGATTGAAATAAAAATCACCTCGGAATCCTCCCCACTTGCAGCTAAAAGCCCTCTTCTAGATACTCACACTCTAAAATTCTGGAATCTCACAGTGTATAAAATCAAACCACTAAAAGTTATAGGAGTTAAATGGGAAAAACCAGAAAAAGATAGATTAGCCCTAAACACCGATGGTAGCTTTGATAGGAACATAGGCCTAGCTGGTGGAGGAGGTGCTTTAAGGGACTCTTGTGGTCACTTAATATTTGCCTACTCAGGTCCCAATAATGTGTCAACTGCCTTCCACACAGAAATATTAGCATTATGGGATGGACTCAGAATATGTTACTCTAAAGAGCTAACAAATATAGATATACAAATAGAACTAAAATATTGGTAAACTTAGTGAATAACAAAAGTAGCACGTGGAAATTTTAAGAGGAGTTATAAGAAATTAACAAATTAATAATATCCTTAAATGCATCACCCACGCACATATATAGGGAAGCAAATGCCTTAGCAGATAAATTAGTAAAAGAAGGAAAACTTAAAGAATCCCATGTATATGAAGAAGACTGTCTTCCAGAGAGATTTAAAGGTATTATAAAACTAGATAAAAAAGATTTCCCATACATCTGAATAATCAAAAAAGATTGAGAGGATATTATAAGATTTCGTCATCGCTGTGAGTTTTCAAGTTCTTTTGTTCTTATATCAGCATAGGGCAGGTTCCAGATTCGCTCAAGTCTTCCTGGTCCTGAAGGAAGACTCTGTAGAAATGAATAATTACAATGTGGCTACATTCTGGATTCCCCCACAAAATTTCAGTTCTCACTACAGGTTCTTAATCACACTACAGAGAGTAAGAATGACCTGTATACCAGTAGTTTTGGTTGTTTTGTTTTTTTTTTCTGTTGTATTTTTCTTAGCAGCAAGGATATCTAAAACAAGAGGAACTGACATGCGCACAAATGCTTGTATCTCCAGCATTATAGATTCTAAGTGTGCATGAACTTTGTTCTGATGTGGCCATGTTTAACGACTTAAGTTTATGTGTGGTTTGTGTTATAAGGTACTGCAGTGTCTGTATTATTTTAATTTAATTTAGAAGTTCACAAAAGTAGGCTAGGTTGTGTATACTATATAAAACTGCTATCCACAATTGGGAGCAACAAAAAGCTGCAATGGAAGTGTTGACAGCATAAACTATTGGAAGCTTGGTTTGAAGGAGCCAGAACTATGAGAAAGAGGTCCAGCAAAAATGCTGGAGGCTGGAAATCTCTTTATGTTTGTGGCATGTATGCAGGTGACAGGTAGAGGAAGATCAAATACACGGGTATCCGTGGAAGATTTTAAAAGATAGCACCACGTTTAATAGAGCATTTTCTGCAAAACATAAATCTAAAGTTGCAGCTCTTGATACATAAGCTCAACAAAGTTATTGGACATAATTAAAGGCCCGACATGAAGAGAAAGGAAGCTAGTTTGAAGAAAGGGATTGAAGAATAAAGACTCATCTCTCAACTAGCAACAAAGTGCAGGCAGCAACAATGCTGAAAATCCCAACAGAAACTAAAAATTGTTCTCTAGGTGGATTAGAATGAGCAAATCTTTGTCCATGTTTACTTTATTACATTTACAATAACTAATGCTTAGTGTAGGTGAAAAGGGTGTAAAGAGTTACGGGTAGCAAGCAAGTAGGTTGTAAAAATGGTATTCCTCCACCAAAAGAGAGGGTTATAATTTATAAAAAAACATTGAAAAAAAAAGAAGAATAAGAAGAATAAGAAGAATTAGAATAAGAAGAATGAAAAGAGTAAGTAGAATAAGAAAAATAAAAAGAATAAGAAAAATAAGTTGAATAAGAAGATTAAAAAGAATAAGAAGAATAAGAAGGATAAGAAGAATATGAATAATATGAATAATAAGAAGATTTAGATAAATAAGAAGAATAAGAAGAATAAAAGCATAATAAAAATAAGAAGAATAAGAAGAATAAAAAAATATAAAAAATAATAAGTAAAAGTACAATAGAAAGAAAAATAAGAAAAAAACAATTTGAAAAATATTAACTATAAAAATATAAAAAAGAATTATAAAAAATTATAAGAATAAGAAGAATAAAAAAATAACATGAAATAGAAGAATATGAAGAATAATAAGTTAAAGAATAATAAAAATAATAAGAAGAATAAAAAGAATAAAAAGAAATGAATAATATGTAGAATAAAAAGAATAAGAAGAATAAGAAGAATAAGAAGAATAAAAAGAATAAGAAGAGAAATAAAAATAATAAGAAATAGAAGAATAATAAGAATAATAAGAATAACAATAAAAACAAGAATAACAAGAATAATAAGAATAAGAAGAATAATAATAATAGGAAGAATAAAATAAACAAGAAAAAAAGAATAAAAAGAATAAAAAGAATAAAAAGAATAATAGAATAAGAAGAATAAGAAGAAGAAAAGGAATAAAAAGAATAAGAATAATAAGAAGAATAAGAAGAATAAGAAGAAGAAAAGGAATAAAAAGAATAAGAATAATAAGAATAAGAAGAAGAATAAGAAGAAGAAAAATAAGAAGAAGAAGAAGAATAATAATAATAATAAAATAATAATAATAATAATAATAAGGATAAGAAGATTAAGAAGATTAAGAATAATAAGTATAATAAATTGAATAAGAAGAATAAAAAGAATTAAAAGAATAAGAAGAATAATATGAATAATAAGAATAAGTAGAATAAGAAAAGTAAGAAGAATAATAAGAATTAAGAAGGATAAAAGTATAAAAGTAATTAGAGGTATAAGAAGAATAAGAATAATAAGAAAAATAAGAAGAATAAGATGGATAAAAAGAATAATTAGAATAACAAGAAAAAAAACAATTAGAATAAAAAAACAAATAAGAAGAAAATGAAAAATAAGAAAAATAAGAAGAATAATAAGAATAAGAAGTATAAGAAGAATAAGAAGAATATGTTGAATAAAAAGAATATGAAGAATAAGAACAAACAGAATTTTAAGAATAATATGAATAAAAAAAGAATAAGAAGATTAAAAAGAATATGAATAATTAAAAGAATAAAAATAATAATAAGAAAATGAAGAATAATAAGAGGAGGAAGAATAAGAAGAATATCAATAATTGAAAGAATCATAAAAATAAAAAGAATAAGGAGAATAAAAAGGAAATGAATAATAGGAATAATAGGAAATTTTCGAAAATTGGAAGAAAAAAAGATTTCGAATTATAAAAATAATAAGAAGAAAATAATGAATAAGTAGAATAAAAAGAATGAGAAGAGTAAGAAGATTACGAAAAATAAAAAGAATAACAAAAAAAATAAAAATTATAAGAATTATAAGAATTATAAGAATAATAAGATTAAAAGTATAACAAGAATAAAAAGAATAAGAATAAGAATAATAAGAAGAATACGAAAAAAAAGAAGAATTAGAAGAGTACTACATCTAAGAATAATAAGCAGAATAAGAAGAATAAGAATAATAAAATGAATAAGAAGTATAAGAAGAATAAAAAGAATAAAAAGAATAAGAAGAATCACCAGAATAAGAAGAATTAAAAGAATAATATAAATACAAAAAATAAAAAGAATAAAAAGAATAAAAAGAATAAGAAGATTAAGAAAAAAAAACAATAAGGAGAATAAGAAGAATAAGAAGAATAAGAAGAATAAGAAGAATAAAAAGAATAAGAAGAATAAGAAGAATAAGAAGAATCAGAAAAATCAGAAGAAACTGAAGAATCAGAAGAATTAGAAGAATCAGAAGAATGAGAAGAATTAGAAGAATCAAAATAATCAGAAGAATCTAAAAAATAAGAAGAATAAGATGATTAAGATGAATAAGAAGAATAAGGAGAATATGAAGAATAAAAAAAATAAAAAAAATAAAAAGAATAATAAGAATAATAAGAATAAAAAAAATAAGAAGAGTAAGAATAATAAGAAGTATAATAAGAATAAGAAGAATAATAAGAATAAGAATAGTAAGAATAATAAGAAGTATAATAAGAATAAGAAGAATAAAAAGAATCATAAAAATAAGAAGAATAAATATAATGAGAAGAATAAAAAGAATAAGAATGAAAAAGATAATAAAAATAAAAAGAAGAAAAAGAAGATTAAAAAAATTTAAAAAAATAAGAACAAGAAAAAGAATACAAGAATAACTTGAATAACTAGAATAAGAAGAATACATAGAATAAATAAAATAAGTACAAAAACAAGAATTACAAGAAAAAGAATAATTTTAAGAAAATGAAAAATAAGAAGAATATGAATAATATGAATAATAAGAAGAATAAGAATAATAAAAACATTAGAAATAATAAGAAAAAAATGAAAAAGAAAAAGAAAAATAAGAAAGAAAAGAATAAAAAGAATAAAAAGAAGAATAATAAAAATAACAAGAATAAGAATAATAAAAAAAATTATAATAATAAGAAAAAGAATATGAATAATAACAAGAATAAGAATTATAAGAAGAATAAGAAAATTAGAAAGACAAGAAGAATAAAAAATAAGAAGAATTAAAAGAATAACAAGAATTAGATGAATAAGAAGAAAAAGAAGAATATAAAGAATATTAATAATTAAAATAATCAGAAAAAAAGATGAAAAAAAAATAATAATAAGAATCAGAATATAAAATAGAATAAGTAGAATACTAAGATTAATAAAAAAAGAAGAATATAAAAAATAAGAAGAAAAAGTAGAATAAGTAGAATAAGAATAATATGTAAAATAAGTAAAAAAAGAAGAATAAGAAAAAATAAGAAGAATAAGAAGAATAAGAAGAATAAGAAGAATAAGAAGATTAAGAAGAAAAAGAAGAATAAGAAAAATAAAAAGATTAAGAAGAAAAAGAAAAATAAGAACAATATGAAAAAAAGAAGAATAAGAAGTATGAGAAGAATAAGAAGAATAATTAGAATAAGAAGAATAAAAAAAACAAAGAATAAGAAGAATAAGAAGAATAATAAGAATAATAAGAATAATAAGAATAAGAAGAATAAGTAGAATAAGAAGAAATAAAAGAATGAGAAGAATAAGAAGAATAAGAAAAATAAGAAGAATAATAAGAATAAGAAGAATAAGAAGAATAAGAAGAATAATAAGAATAATAAGAATAAGAAGAATAAAATAATAGGAAGAATAGGAAGAATGAGAAGAATAAGAAAAAAATAGGAAGATTAAGAAGATTAGGAAGAATAAGAAGAATAGGAAGAATAAGAAGAATATGAAAAATACGAAAAATAAAAAGATTAGAAAAAATAAGAAGAATATGAAAAATAAGTACAATAAGAAGAATAAGAATAATAAGAAGAAAAAGAAGAATATGTTGAAATAGAAATATAAGAATAATAAATAGAATAATAAATTTACGAAGAATAATCATAATAACAAGAAAAAGAAAAATAAGAAAGATAAAAACAAAAAAAAAGAATTAGAAGATTAACAATAATAAGAAGAATAAGAAGACTAAGAAGAATAAGAAGAATAAGAAGAATAATAGAAATAAAAAAATAAGAAAAGTATGAAGAATAATAAGAAAAATAAGAATAATATGAGTAATAAGAATAAGTTGAATAAGAACAATAAAAAGAATAAGATGAAAAAGAAGAAATAGAAGAATAATAAAAATAATAAAAAAATTATGAATAAGAAGAATAGGTAGAATAAGAATAATAAAAAGAATAAAAGAATAAAAAGAATACCAAGTATAAAAATAATAAGAAGAATAAGAAGAATAAAAACTTAAATAATAATAAGAATGATAAGAATAAGAAGAATAATAAGAATAAGAAAAATAAAAAGAATAAGAAGAATAATAAAAATAAGAAGAATAAAAATATAAAAATAATAAAAAGAATTATAAAAATTAGAAGAATAAAAAGAATAAAAAGAATATAAAGAATAAGAACAATAAGAGAATAAGATGAATAATAAGTATAAAAAGAATAAGAAAAAAAGAAGAATAAAAAGAATAAGTAAAATAATAAGGATAAGAAGAATTGACGAATAAAAAGAATATGAACAATAAAAAAGAAAAAGAAAAAGAAGATTAAGAAGAATAAGAAGAATAATATGAATATGAAGAATAAGAATAAAAAGAATAAGAAGAATAAGAAGAATAATTAGAATAAGAGGAAAAACAAGAATAAGAAGAATAACAAGAATAAGAAGCATAAGAAGTATAATAAAATAAGAACAATAAGAAGAATTAGAATATTAAGAAGAATAAGAAGAATTGGAATATTAAGAATAATAAGAATAATTGGAATATTAAGAAGAATAAGAATAATAAAACTAATAAAAAGAATAAAAAGCTTAAGACTAAAATAAGAATTGAAAAAGAAGAAGAATAAAATGACTAAGAAGAATAATAATAATAAGAATAATAAAAAAATTAGAAGAATAAGAAGAATAATAAGAATAAGACAAATAAGATTAATAAGTTGGGTTAGAAGAATAAGAAGAATAAGAAAGTAAAAAGATTAAAAAAGAATACGATGAATAAGAAAATAAGAAAAAAAAGAATAGAGAAAAGAAGAATTAGAAGAAAAAGATGAATAAAATTAATAAAAAAAATAAAAAGAATAAGAAGAATAAGGTGAATAAGAAGTATAAGAAGAAAAATAAAAATAAGAAGGATACGAAGAATATGAAGAATAAAAAGAATTAGAAGAAAAATAAGAATACAAAGAATAGAAGAATTAGAAGAATAAAAGAATAAGAAAAATAACAAGAATAATAAGAATAATAATATGAATACGATACATAAGAAGAATAAGAGTAATAAGGCCGAATAATAGAATAAGAAGAATAAAAGAATATGATTTATAAGGAGAATAAGAAGATAAAGTAAAATAATAAAATAATAAAGAATAAGAATAGTATGAAGAATAAGTCTAATCAATAAGAATAAGAAAACTAAAATAAATAAGAAGAATATGTAGAATAAGTAGGAAAACAAGAATAAGAAGAATAATAAGAATAACTAGAATAAGAAGAATAATAATAATAAGATTGACAAGAAAAATAAAAAGAATAAAAATAATAAGAATTATAACAATTATAAGTAGAATCAGAACAATAAGAATTATAAGAACAATAAGAAGAGGAAGAAGAATAAGAACAATTAGAAAAATAAATAGAATAAAATGAAATAAGTAGAATAAAAATATTAATAAGAATAATAAAATAAGAAAAATAAGATGAATAAGAAGAAAATGAAGAATAATAAGAATAAGAAAAATAAGAAGAATAAAAAGAATATGAAAAATAGAACAGAATAAGAAGAATAGGAATGATTTATATAATCAAAAGAATATGAAGAATAAGAAGATTAAGAAGAACTAGAGAATTAGAAAAATAAAAAAGAATGGAATAATAGAAGGTATAAGAAGAATTAGAAGAATTGGAAGAAAAAGAAATTTAGAAGTATAAGAAAAATAAAAAAAATAAGAATAAGAAGAATAAGAAGAATAAGAAGAATAAGAATAAAAAAAATAATAAGAATAATAATAAGAATAAGAAGAATAATAAGCATAAGAAAAATAAAATGAATAAAAAGAATAAGAAGAATATGGAGAATAAGGAGAATAAGAAGAATAAGGATAATGTAGAAGAATAAAAGAATAATAAGAATAACAAGGATAAGAATAATAATAATAAGAATAAGAAAAATAATATGAATTAGAAGAAAAAGAAGAATAAGAAAAACAAATAAAATAATATCAAAATAATAATAATAAAAAGACTAATAAGAAAATAAGAAGAATAAGAAAATAAGAAAATAATAAGAACCTGAAGAGTAAGGAGAATAATAAGAAATAAAAAGATCAAGAAGAATAAAAAGACTAATATGAATAAGAAGTATAAGAAGTTTAATAAGAATAAGAAGAATAAGAAGATTAATAATAAAAACGAGAATATAGATAATAATTTGAATAATAAAATAAAGAATAATAACAACAAAATAAAAAATAGTAGAATTAAAAGAATATGAAGACTAAAAAGAATAAGAATAATATGAAGAATAATAAGAATAGTAAGAATAAGAAGAATAATAAGAATAATAAGAATAAGAAGAATACGAAGAATATGAAGAAAAAGAAGAAAAAAAAGAATAAGAAGAATAAGAAGAAAAAAAAAGAATAATAAAAATAAGAAGAATAAGAAGAATAAGAATAATAAGAAGAATAAGAATAACCAATAGAATACGAAGAATAAGAAAAAAAAGGAAAAATAATAAGAATAACAAGAATAAGAATAATATTAATAAAAATAATGATCATAATAAGAATAAGAATAAGAATAATAAGAAGAAAAAAATAAGAATAATAAAAAATTTGAAAATAAGAAGAATAGAAGAATAAGAATAATAAGAAGAATAAGAAGAATGAGAAGAATAGCAAGAATAATAGAATAATAAGAATAAGAAGAATAAGAAGTATAAGAATAATTAGAAGAATAACAAGAATAAGAGTATTTGACATACAAGGTCTAGTAAGTTTTGAGCAATAAATTAGGAATAAAAAAATCAATATTAATGACTAAGTCACGGTTCGCTGACGGAAGCTGATTTTGTTCAATAGAATACTTTATTTCCAGCAAAAAATACCATCAGGTATTAGTCACATGTCCCTAATATTTTTTTATTATTTACATGTGCATTTCAACTGTATTGTTTTCCTATATGAATTGCTGTAGCTACTAATTGAGTAGATATAAACGAGTTTGATGGGAAATCATAAGCAGAAATTGACAGAAAATGAGGACACAAATGCTTGGAGGAATAATGAAGCATGACCTGGAAAGTAGAAGAATATACTAAAGGATTCTAAATTTTCCCCATTTCTAAACTCAACGATTAAACATCTATATAAAGGACAAGTGGCCGAACTTGAGCATTAGTAATTTTTCTGATAAATCAAGGACACCTAAAGCATTAAAAGCCATTACTTTTACTCCACTTTCTAGCAGTCAGAGTTATACTTCTATTAGTTTTCTACAAGTTCAATTATGGATATTCATCTAGGAAGCTTCCAAGATTGAAAAATTGTTCCCCAGTAGAATGCCATGATTATCTTAGCACTTTTCTATTTTAAAGAGGCCAGAGCAAGTAGCATCAATGCCATTGTTGACTTCAGCGAGAAATATATGAGGTACCACAATATTTCAGAAGGCTGTTATGTTCAAGATTAAAAAGGCTGGTCGCGTAGGGGATATTGGAAAAAAGTGGACAACTGCTACCGATTGGGCAAAGATAATTCATTGGGGACAAAAATGCCAATGCCAAGGCACTAGGATGTTAGACTAATACGGCTTGTTGCAAAAATCATGGGCTGACCATTAATGAAATGGTGGAGGAGATTGCCATTGCGGCTCCTTGTAAGGTTGCAGAAGTAGAAAATAAGATTGTTGTTGCTGCGGAAGCCATTAAAGAGGCTAAAAAAGTGTCGTTGATGGCAGAAGAAATAGAGTCCATGCTCCAATTAGTGCAACATATTTACAAGCAATGTCAAAGAGATGAGGCTATTTGGTTGGCTTGATAATGAGACCTGAGGTGGTTAGGCAAAGACTTGAACCTTGTGGCAGTTGTTCTAATCTATGGTTTTATCTTTAGATTTCACAAGGGAATTTATTGGCATTGGCCAGCCAGTTACTGATGTTCTATTGGGCATGTGTTTTCTTTGGAAGACATGGAATTGGTGGCCATGAAAGCATCAGTTATGACTTAACAAGGATTGGCAAATGAGGTGGTGGTGGCCATGAATGTGCAAGCATGTCTTCTACAAACAAAATAAATAGGCAGGGTAGTTTTGTCATTTCACAAAGGCAATTACAATTATTTCTGATTCGTGTATAAAAAAACTCCAAAAATTAGTAGTATATTGTTAACATAGTAGCCATCCTTTTCCCTAGGATTTTTCTTCATCATGTTAAGGTGTGTCCAGGTTTCCTTCTTGCAGCTAACTATTAAATAAAAATATTTTCATTAGATCTTGTGTTTTATTGTTTGTATTTTCTGAAAAAAGAAGATATGTAGAATAAATAAAATCTGAAAAATAAGAACAAAATGAAGAATAAAAATAATAATAATAAAAAGAAGAATAACGAAAAATAAGAAGAATAAGAAGAAAAAAGATGAATAAATTGAAATAGAAGAATGAGAATAATAAATAGAATAATAAAATTTCGAAGAATAAGTATAATAAAAAATTATAAGATGAATAAGAAAGATAAAAAAAGGAATTAGAAGAATATGATAAATAATAAGAATTAATAAGAATAAAATAAAAAGAATAAGATGAATACGAATAAAAATATAAGAAGAAGAGAACAATAAGATGAATAAGAAAATTAAAAACATTAAGAAGAATAAGAATCATAAGACCAAAATATAATAATAAGAATAATAGATTAATAATAAGAATAAGAATAATATGAACAAAGAAAATAAGATGACTAAGAAAATAAGAAGAAATAGAGGAATGCAAAGAATAAGATGAATAAAATGAAATAGAAAAATAAGAAAAATAAGAAATGTATGAAGAATAAGAAGATTAAGAAGAATAAGAAGAATAAGAAAAATAAGATGAATAGAAGAATAAGAAGAATAAGAAGATATGAAGAATAAAAAGAATAAGAGAATAAAAAGAAAAATAAGAGATAGAAGAATAGAAAAATAATCGAATAAGATGAAATATAAGAATAAGAAGAAATATAAGAATAAGAAGAATATGAAGAATAAGAAGAATAAAAAAGAATAAAAAGATAAAAAGAATAAAAACGAATAAGAAGAAAAAAAAGAATACGAAGAATAAGAAAAATAAGAAAAATAAAAAAAAATTAAGAATATGCAGAATAAAAATAATAATATGAAAAAAAGAATAAAAATATAAGCTGACTAAAAGAATAAGAAGAATAAAAAGAATAAGAAAAATAAGAAGAATATGAAGAATAATAAAAATAATAAGAATAAAAAGAAATTAAAGAATAAGAAGAATAAGAAGAATAAAAAAAATAAAAAGAAATAGAAGAATAATATGAATATAAGAATAAGTAGAAAAGATAAATAAGAAGAATAAAAAGAATAGACGAATAAGAAGAAAATAAAGAATAACAAGAATAGAAGAAAAATACGGATAAAAAGAATAATATAATAATAATAATAATAAGCATAAGAAGTATAAGAAAATTAGAAGAATATTGAAGAATAAGAAGAATTAGAATATTAAGAAGAATAAGAAGATTATGAATATTAAGAAGAATAAAATAATAAGAATGAATAGAAGAACAAGAAATTAATACTAAAAATAAGAATATGAAAAAGAAGAAGAATAAGATGAAAAAGAATAAGAATAATAATAATAATAATAAGAAAAATAAGAAGAATAAGAAAAATAATATGAATAAGACAGAAAAGATATATAAGATGGATTAGAAGAATAAAAAGAATAAGAAGAATAAGATGAATATAAAAAATAAGAAAATTAGAAGACTAAGAAGAAAAGAAGAATTAGAAGAAAAAAAAGAATAAAAAGAATAAAAAAATAAAAAAAGAAGTAGAATAAGTAGAATAAGAAGTATAAGAAGAAAAAGAAAAATAAGAAGAATATGAATAATTAGAAGAATAGGAATAATAAGAAGAATAAGAAGAATTAGAAAACTTAGAAGAATAAGAAGAATAGGGAGAATAAGAAGAAAAAGAAGAGTAAGAAGAATAATATGAATAATAAGAATAAGAAAAATAAGAAGAATAAAAAGAATAACAAGAATAAAATCAATAAGATTCAGTTCAAAGAACGCTTTCAAACTTCTAGAGAGAGAAAGCCCATTTTTAGAGAGAGAATCCACCATTTTTGTGCAATTTGAGCTCAATCTGAAGCCAAAATGGATAATTCGGATCTATTATTCAACAAAAAAATCATTTAATTCCATTTCTAAGGAGATCGCGCTCCTGCTTCCGTGTTTGATTGCTAAAGAGGCGTCGCCTGTAGTGTTGTTACAAAGACAGAATTTGTGAAACTTGCCGAGCCCTTCAAGCTTACACTAATCGGCAAGTTTTCGCATGGTAAGCCGAGAAATGAAGAGATTTATGCATTCATTGTGGCGTTAAAGCTTAAGTAAGTGGTAAAAAATTGCCATCCTTCGACGGGAAACACGTCCTCTTCCAGATCAAGGAGGAAGATGATTTCTTTAGGCTTTGGATGAGAAGGCAGTGGATAAGTTTCTGGTTTTCCTATGTGCATCCTCAAGTGGACGCTAGAATTCTCACCAATTCAGAATCTGCCCAAGCCCTGGTATGATTCTTTCTACCAAAGCTTCCCATACACTTGTTTAGCAAGCATTTCCTACACTCTATTACTCTCTATTTAGGCAACCGTGGCTTATTGATGAAGCCACTCTCTACATGACAAGGCCAAGTATGGCCAGAATACTTATTGAAATTAATTGTAAGCTTCCTCTACCGAATAAAATATGAGTTGGTAAGGACCTCGACCATGGATTCTGGCAAGAAATACTTCCAGAATCACCCCCTTGTTACTGCCAAAAATGTTTCAAAATGGGACACGCACAGGAAGATTGCATGGCACCCGATGGAAGAAGGAAGGAGGATAAGGCAGTGGGTAAGAAAGGAGATAAGAGAGAAGGAGAAAGGATGCAGGAGGGGAGAGAAAAAATAGTGAAAGGGGTACATGAGAGAGAAACAGAACCAATTAGAGAAATAGAGGTTAGAGGTGAGGGAGAAAAGAGTAAGGAGAAGGGAATAGGAGAGGGAAAAATAGAGGATTTTAGGAAGGAAGGGGAGGAAATAGGAAGGGTAGGAAGAGGAGAGGGGGGGATAGAGGAGGAAAACTTAAGTAGGGGTAGGATGGAGGATATTAGAAAATGGCTAGAAGGTATTCCGATTGAAGGGATAGAAAAAGGAGATAGGGAAAAAATAGAGATTAGGAAGAAAAGAAAGAAGAAACAACTACAAAAAAGCATAGAGCAGCACAACTGGGAATAGGATGATCTATTGTTCGAAGAGGAACTTGATTCAAAAAGCTGGCCAATGGCCAGCAGTTTTAATGAAAATCAACAGGTGGATTTTAATGCATCATTCGAGGGTATGAGAAAGCAAATAGCCAGGAATGTGCCTAATAGCAAGGAAAGAGCACTGGAGGAAATAAAATTCTTAGAAAGAAGCTTAGAAAAGTTATATAGAATAAAGAAGTTAGAACAAGTTCCACCGACTACTAACAAGTCACAAACAAATAGGAAAATATATTTGAACATGAAATATGATTCAAAATGTATAACTAGGGCCCAAGCAAAATACACTTAAAATGAATTAGCCTATACTGGAACATAAGAGGAGTAGCGAACACTCCCCACAATAAATAGAATTAGAAACTTAATTAAAATTCATAAAATTAAATTATCACATTAGCTGAACCAATGGTAGATAAAAGCCAAATTGAGATATATAAAACGAAAATAGGCCTTCATAAGGCATTTTCGAATCAAAAGGGTAAATTATGGATTATGTGGAATAACTCAATGGACATTGAAATAGTAAAAGAACGCAATCAAATAATTAGTTTTAAAATAGGTAAGAACACAGAGACTATCTACTCGGTAGTTTATGCTAGCAATGGTAAAGAAGAAAGGAAAACACTCTGGAAAGAGCTGGTATTATAGAAGCTAGAAAATCCCCATGGATTATAGGATGAGATTTCAATGTTATTAGGAGCATGACCGAGAAAAGGGGAGGCATGCCACCCGATCCGGTAGCAATAGTTCAATTTAATGAGGCAATCGCCAGTGCAAGATTAATAGAGACAGAATACTTAGGTTCAAAATTAACTTGGTGTAATGGCTGGAAGAAAAGAGGAGCAATCTGGTCGAGACTAGACCGAGTACTAGTTAATGCGAAATGGCTAGATAAAATGGGGGAGATTAAATTCTGGCATCTAAGTAGAACTTGCGCAGATCATAGCCCGCTCTTGATAACCCATCAAAAAGGAACGTGAAACGGAATGGATTTATCTTCCAAAATATGTGGGGCATGCACAAAGATTTTGAGACAATAGTAAGAATCTCATGGGAAAAATTGGCATCCGTAACCCCATACAGATATTAGGAAAAAAATTGAGGGAGTTACGTCAGACACTTAATAAGTGGAATAAGGAGGTATTTGGTAACATAGTTGGAAAAATTGAAGAAGCGAAGCAGAAGGTAACAATCTTAGAAATAGAATATGAAAATAAGCAGATGATATAACTAGAATAAAAGTCAGCAAAGCTAAAGCAGAACTAAGGCTTAAAATGCAATGGAAGAGGTCTTCTAGAAGCAAAGGGCTAAAATAAAATGGTTTGAAAGATGGAGACAAGAACACGAAGTTTTTTAATACAATATCGAAAATCAAAAATCAAAATCAAAAATCAAAAATTGGGGGAAAAAAAGGACTCAAAAAATCTAATGGTGAGTGGATAGAAAAAGAAGAAGATGTCAAGAAAGAATTAGAAGAATTCTTTAAAGATCTTCTATGTGGGGGCAAAACCAGATAGAAATTAGTCTCTAATGGGAAATATAGGAAGAACGATTACAGAAACGGATAATAAAATACTAGCAGAAATGCCAACAGAAGAAGAAGTGAAGGAAGCAATATTTAATACCATAAGGACAGTTCTGCCGGACCAGATGGTTGGAACAATGGGTTCTTCCAAAATGCTGGCCCATAATTAAAAAAGAATTGGTAGCAGCCATTACCTGAATCTTTGTAGGCACGAAATTCCAAAAACATGGGCCAGCTCGCACATAGTATTGATCCCCAAGAAGGAAAGCCCACAACAAGCAGAAGATTACAGACCAATTAGCCTATGTATTCTATTTACAAAATATTAGCAAAAATCCTCCAAAATAGACTAAGCAGGATACTCCCAAAAATTATTTCACCAGAACAAGTAGGTTTTATTAAAAATAGATTGATGATGGAAAATATTAATCTTGCATCGGAAATGATAAGAGATATAGGAGCTAAGGCGAGAGGCCATAATGTCATCATGAAGCTCGACCTATCAAAAGCGTGTGACAGGGTTGAATGAGACATATTATGTTACCTCATGAGAAAAATGGGGTTTTAAGAGTTCTGGATAGACATCATGTACATATGTATATCTAGTGCCTGGGTTAAAATCCTCATAAATGGGCAATCAGGAGAAGAGTTCAAGCCCACTAGAGGGCTCAGACAAGGGGACCCGTTATCCCCTTCTCTATTCAATATATATTTAGAACTATTCATAAAAAACCTAAAGGAGCATGTTGAAAATGGAAGTATCCTACCATATAAAAAGTCTAGAAACACCCCATTAGTATGCTGCTTGGCATATGCAAATGATTTAATTATATTTACGAATGCCAGTAGTAAGTCGATGCAGAATCTAATGAGTTTATTGCAACTACTGGAGGAAGAATCAGGTCAAATGTTAAATAAGAATAAATGTCAATTTATGTTAGCGAAAAAAACATTAGAGACTATGGAGCCAAGGGTTAAAAGAATTATTGGCTTTGCATAGTGCAAAGAAGCCATATTGTACCTAGGGTGCCCGATTATGAAGGAAGATTAAAGGAAAAGTATTTGTCCTTCTTACTGGATAAGATAAGACAGAAAATTTCCGGATGGAAAGATGACCTCTTAAACATGCCAGAAAGAATAACTCTAATAACCCATGTGCTACAGGGATCATTAGCTCATACCTTAATGACGACACAGCCACCAAAAAAGTATTGTTAAAAAACTAGAAATAGAAATGACTAACTTTTTATTGGGGGAAAAAGATGGTAAAAACAAGTTGCATTGGAAAAGATGGAGACCTATGTTATCCAAAAGAGGAAGCAGGATTAGGATTTACCAGCTTAAATGATATAGCCAAAGCTTGGGCATGTAAAAACTGGTGGAGGCTAAATGAAAATGAAAGTCTCTGGGCATCATACATAAAGGCTAAATATGGTTTAAGTAATAAAGAATTTAAAGATCCAAAGAAAGCTTCCAGAAGTTGGAAATTGATGAGAAAATATCATAAAATAATAGAAAGACACACTATTTCAACTAAAAGTGGGTGGAAATGGACATTAAACCCGCAAGGTAATTTATCTCTAAAAAGTGTCAAAGAGTTAGTTAGAAGCAGAAGACTGCTTCTTTCAAAGGGAGGCTGGATAAAGGATTTGCCTCAAAAAACAAATGTGTTTATGTGGAAATTATTAACTAACATCGTCCCAGTAGATGAAAACATTCAGAGAAAAGGTATAAAATTAGCATCTAGTTGTGAATGTTGCTATCAAGAGATAGAAAACGTGGATCATCTGTTTTCTAAGGGCAAGATTGCAAAAAAGTATGGAACATATTAGAAACTAAAGTAGAAATTGGAAAAAGTACACAGAGTTTTAGAAATAGATTAGAATTCTGGTCAAAAAAGCAAACAAGAATAAAATTTTAAAATGGTTAAGGAATTATATCCCGCACATAGCTGTCTGGTGCATATGGAAAGCAAGGAACAAAAGTAGATTTGATAAAGTTAAAATGAACGATATGGCTATTTTGAAGAGATCAAAAAAGAAATTGCATTTATTTCTGCCTGCAACCCAATTAAACTAAGAAGTACGGAAATAGAAAGATAAAAGGAATGTATGGAACTTAAATATAGCAGCAAGGCAAGCTCCTATTATTAAGATAGTCAGCTAGAATAAACCAATACAGGGAGGTCTAGTGCTAAATACAGATGGCAGTTTTAAGAGGGAAATGCGAGGCAGGTGGAGGAGGAGCCATAAGAAACGAGGAGGGTCAAGTATTGAAAGCTTTTTCATCAAGAAATATAGCTTCCTCAGTGCTTCATGCAGAGATTTTGGCTCTGCAAAAGGGCCACAAATTTGTAAAGAAAATAATTATATATATACAAGCACAAGTTGACTCTGAATTATTAGTACAACTAATTCAAAATAAGACATATTTATGGGAATACGAAGAAGACATTGATGATATTAAAAAAGTTTTAAAAGAATTAAAAGTGAA
>JAREIK010010379.1:0-44501 GCA_029783825.1 Sapria himalayana
TTATTATTAATAGTTTATTAATTTAATTTTTGATCATTATTAATATATCTATCAATAAAATTCTTTATATTGAATTTATATGATATATAATTATTAATATTAATATAACTAAAGATTGTATTCACAATTCAAAAATTTTAAGTTTTATTATATTATCAAAGGTTATAACCTATGAAAATGCTAAAAAATTACAACATTTTTTTTGTTATTTTATTTTTAAATAATACTATAAACCACTAAGTGCCTAAAAACATAAATCACTAAACCCTAAATCGACAAAACCTCTAAATACTTAAACCATTAAACTAGTATTCATTAATAATAAATCATAAATATCATTTAAATTTGTAATCAATATAATTTTAAATTTTATTTTAATTATTTATAGTTTATTTTTATAGAAATATTAATTACAAATTAAATTATCAGTGAGACAGATCTAATTTAAATTAAACCAGTATACCCTAAATAATAAATAATAAATCTCAATATTATTGTTTTCATTATAATTTAATATATTCATTTTAATTAGTTATTTGTTTATTTTTATATAAATATTAATTACAAAATAAATTATGAGTTAGATAGATATAATTTATATAAATTATTTTTCATCAAAAAATATAGATAAACTTTTTAAAATAAAAAAAATATTCAAAACAAATAATTATTATTTAGTAATACATTTTCCTTTGATTTTGAATCATTTTAGGTTTTCATATTATATTTTAAGTAATATGAATCTTATTCATTATAGATTTTTAATTTATTTTTTTAGATTATTAGAATATCTATCAATAAAATTGATTATATTGAATTTATATTATATATAATTATTATGATTATAATAAATAAATATTGTATTCACTCTTGAAAAAAATTTAAAAATTATCATATTTTCAATGGTTATAACCTTAAAATATGATAAAAAATAATAAAAATAAATTTTTGTTATTTCATTTTTTAAATAAAGCCTATAGACCATTAAATGCCTGCTTACTTAAATCAGTAAGCTCATAAACCCGAAACCCCTAAATACATAAACCTTTAACATCTATATACTACTTAATGAATAATAAATCTCATTTTTATGTCTATTTATAATAATTTTAAATATTTAATTTAATTATTTATAGTTTAATTTTTTACAAAAATTAATTACAAAATAAATTTCGAGTTAGACAAACATTATTTAAATAATTGATTTTTAATAAAAAAAATATAAGCTTATAAAAAGAAGGAAAAATTTAAAAATTAAATATTATTATTTAGTAATATATTTGATTTGATTTTGAATCATTTTGCGTCATGTAAATATATTTTAATTAAAATTTATATTTTTATTAATAGTTTATTAATTAATTTTTGATCATTATTATAATATCTATCATTAAAATTGTTTATATTGAATTTATATTATATATAATCAGTAAGATTAATATAATTATACATGGTATTCACATTTCAAAAAATTTTAAAAATTATCTTATTTTCAAAGGTTATAACCTTTGAAAATCAGAAAAAATCTAAAAAAATATTTTTTTATTTTTATTATTTAAATAAAACCTATAAACCACAAAATGCCTAAAAACATAAATTGCTAAACTCCTAAACAACAAAACTCCTAAATAATCAAACCAATAAACCGGTATACCATATATAATAAATCACAAATCTCATTTAATTTGTATTCATTATAATTTTAAATATTCATTTTAATTATTTATTAGTTTATTTTTATATAAATGTTAATTACAAAATAAATAATGAGTGAGACAAATATAATTTTAATAATTTATTTTTATTCAAAAAAAATATAAGCTTATAAAAAGAAGTAAAAATTAAATAACAAAAAATTATTATTTAGTAATATATTTTACTTTGATTTTGAATCATTGTAATATAGGTTTTTAAATTATATTTTAATTACTATCAATCTTATTAATAATAGTTTATTAATTTATATTTTGATCATTATTATAATATCTATCAATAAAATTACTTATATTGAATTTTAATGTTTTATAATTATTAAGATTATTATAACTAAATATTATTTTTACTTTTGAAAAAAAATTTAAAATTATTATATTTTCAAAGGTTATAACCTTCAAAAATGATAAAAAATCACAAAAATAATTTTTTATATTTTTATTATTTAAATAAAAATTATAAATCACTAAATACCTAAACATTTAAATCTATAGACTCCTAAACCCCAAAATCCCCTAAATACTTAAAGCATTAAACCTATATAACCTATATAATAAAGGATAATTATAATATCTATCAATAGTTTATTAATTAATCTCTATCTTATTATTAATAGTTTATTAATTTAATTTTTGATCATTATTAATATATCTATCAATAAAATTGTTTATATTGAATTTATATGATATATAATTATTAATATTAATATAACTAAAGATTGTATTCACATTTCAAAAATTTTAAATATTATTATATTTTCAAAGGTTATAACCTATGAAAATGAGAAAAAATTACAAATTTTTTTTGTTATTTTATTGTTTAAATAATACCTATAAACCACTAAGTGCCTAAAAACATAAATCACTAAACTCCTAAACGACAAAACCTCTAAATACTTAAACATTAAACTAGTATACATTAATAATAAATCATAAATATCATTTAAATTTGTATTCTGTATAATTTTTAATTTTTATTTTAATTATTTATCAGTTTATTTTTATAGAAATATTAATTACAAATTAAATTATCAGTGAGACAGATCTAATTTAAATTAAACCAGTATACCCTAAATAATAAATAATAATCTCAATATTATTGTTTTCATTATAATTTAAAATATTCATTTTAATTAGTTATTTGTTTATTTTTATATAAATATTAATTACAAAATAAATTATGAGTTAGATAGATATAATTTATATAAATTATTTTTCATCAATAAAATATAGATAAACTTTTTAAAATAAAAAAAAATTCAAAACAAATAATTATTATTTAGTAATACATTTTCCTTTGCTTTTGAATCATTTTAGGTTTTCATATTATATTTTAAGTAATATGAATCTTATTCATTATAGATTTTTAATTTATTTTTTGAGAATTATTAGAATATCTATCAATAAAATTGATTATATTGAATTTATATTATATATAATTATTATGATTATTAATAAATAAATATTGTATTACTCTTTGAAAAAAATTTAAAAATTATTATATTTTCAAGGTTATAACCTTCAAAATATGATAAAAAATAATAATAATAAATTTTTGTTATTTCATTTTTTAAATAAAGCCTATAGACCATTAAATGCCTGCTTACTTAAATCAGTAAGCTCATAACTACGAAACCCCTAAATACATAAACCTTTTAATATCTATATACTACTTAATGAATAATAAATCTACATTTTTATGACTATTTAGTATAATTTTAAATATTTAATTTAATTATTTATAGTTTAATTTTTTACAAAAATTAATTACAAAATAAATTTCGAGCGAGACAAACATTATATTAAATAATTGATTTTTAATAAAAAAATATAAGCTTATAAAAGAAGGAAAAATTTAAAATTAAAAATTATTAATTAGTAATATATTTTGATTTGATTTTGAATCATTTTGCGTCATGTAAATATAGTTTATTAATATTTATATTTTTATTAATAGTTTATTAATTTAATTTTTGATCATTATTATAATATCTATCATTAAAATTGTTTATATTGAATTTATTTGATATATAATCAGTAAGATTAATATAATTATACATGGTATTCACATTTCAAAAAATTTTAAAAATTATCATATTTTCAAAGGTTATAACCTTTGAAAATCAAAAAAAATCTAAGAAAAAATTTTTTATTTTTATTATTTAAGTAAAATCTATAAACCACAATATGCCTAAAAACATAAATTGCTAAACTCCTAAACAACAAAACTCCTAAATAATCAAACCAATAAACTGGTATACCATATATAATAAATCACAAATCTCATTTTAATTTGTATTCATTATAATTTTAAATATTCATTTTAATTATTTATTAGTTTATTTTGATAGAAAATGTTAATTACAAAGTAAATAATGAGTGAGACAAATATAATTTTAATAATTATTTTTATTCAAAAAAAAATATAAGCTTATAAAAAGAAGTAAAATTTAAAAACAAAAAATTATTATTTAGTAATATATTTTACTTTGATTTTGAATCATTGTATATAGGTTTTTAAATTATATTTTAATTAACTATCAATCTTATTAATAATAGTTTATTAATTTATTTTTTGATCATTATTATAATATCTATCAATAAAATTACTTATATTGAATTTTAATGTTTATAATTATTAATATTATTATAACTAAATATTATTTTACTTTTGAAAAAAAATTTAAAATTTTATATTTTCAATGGTTATAACCTTCAAAAATGATAAAAAATTCAAAAATAATTTTTTATATTTTATTATTTAAATAAAAATTATAAATCACTAAATACTTAAACTTTTAAATCTATAGACTCCTAAACCCCAAAACCCCCTAAATACTTAAAGCATTAAACCTATATAACCTATATAATAAATGATAATTATAATATCTATCAATAGTTTATTAATTAATCTCTATCTTATTATTAATAGTTTATTAATTTAATTTTTGATCATTATTAATATATCTATCAATAAAATTGTTTAAATTGAATTTAAATGATATATTTTTATTAATATTAATATAACTAGAGATTGTATTCACATTTAAAAAATTTTAAATATTATTATATTTTCAAAGGTTATAACCTATGAAAATGATAAAAAATTGCAATATTTTTTTTGTTATTTTATTATTTAAATAATACCTATAAACCACTAAATGCCTAAAAACATAAATCACTAAACTCCTAAACTATAAAACCTCTAAATACTTAAACCATTAAACTAGTATACATTAATAATAAATCATAAATATCATTTAAATTTGTATTCAGTATAATTTTTAATTTTTATTTTAATTATTTATCAGTTTATTTTTATAGAAATATTAATTACAAATTAAATTATCAGTGAGACAGATCTAATTTAAATTAAACCAGTATACCCTAAATAATAAATAATAATCTCAATATTATTGTTTTCATTATAATTTAAAATATTCATTTTAATTATTTATTTGTTTATTTTTATATAAATATTAATTACAAAATAAATTATGAGTTAGATAGATATAATTTATATAAATTATTTTTAATCCAAAAAGTATAGATAAACTTTTTAAAAGAAAAAAAATTTCAAATCAAATAATTATTATTTAGTAATACATTTCCTTTGCTTTTGAATCATTTTAGGTTTTCATATTATATTTTAAGTAATATGAATCATATTCATTATAGATTTTTAATTTATTTTTTAGATTTATTAGAATATCTATCAATAAAATTGATTATATTGAATTTATATTATATATAATTATTATGATTATAATAAATAAATATTGTATTCACTTTTGAAAAAAATTTAAAAATTATTATATTTTCAATGGTTATAACCTTCAAAATATGATAAAAAATAATAAAAATAAATTTTTGTTATTTCATTTTTAAATAAAGACTATAGACCTTTAAATGCCTGCTTACTTAAATCAGTAAGCTCATAAACCCCGAAACCCCTAAATACATAAACCCTTTAACATCTATATACTACTTAATGAATAATAAATCTCATTTTTATGTCTATTTATTATAATTTTAAATATTCAATTTAATTATTTATAGTTTAATTTTTTACAAAAATTAATTACAAAATAAATTTTGAGTGAGACAAACATTATTTAAATAATTGATTTTTTATAAAAAATATAAGCTTATAAAAAGAAGGAAAATTTAAAAATTAAATATTATTATTTAGTAATATATTTTGATTTGATTTTGAATCATTTTGCATCATGTAAATATATTTTGATTAAAATTTATATTTTATAAATAGCTTATTAATTTAATTTTTGATCATTATTATAATTTCTATCATTAAAATTGTTTATATTGAATTTATATGATATATAATCAGTAAGATTAATATAATTATACATGGTATTCACATTTCAAAAAATTTTAAAAATTATCTTATTTTCAAAGGTTATAACCTTTGAAAATCAGAAAAAAATCTAAAAAATTTTTTTATTTTTATTATTTAAATAAAACCTATAAACCACAATATGCCTAAAAACATAAATTGCTAAACTCCTAAACACTAAAACTCCTAAATAATCAAACCAATAAACCGGTATACCATATATAATAAATCACAAATCTCATTTAAATTTGTATTCATTATAATTTTAAATATTCATTTTAATTATTTATTAGATTATTTTTATATAAATGTTAATTACAAAATAAATAATGAGTGAGACAATATAATTTTAATAATTTATTTTTATTCAAAAAAAAATATAAGCTTATAAAAAGAAGTAAAAATTTAAATAACAAAAAATTATTATTTAGTAATATATTTTACTTGATTTTGAATCATTGTATATAGGTTTTGAAATTATATTTTAATTACTATCAATCTTATTAATAATAGTTTATTAATTTATTTTTGATCATTATTATAATATCTATCAATAAAATTACTTATATTGAATTTTAATGTTTTATAATTATTAAGATTATTATAACTAAATATTATATTTACATTTGAAAAAATATTTAAAAATTATTATATTTTCAAAGGTTATAACCTTCAAAAATGATAAAAAATCACAAAAATAATTTTTTATAATTTTATTATTTAAATAAAAATTATAAATCACTAAATACCTAAACATTTAAATCTATAGACTCCTAAACCCCAAAAGCCCCTAAATACTTAAAGCATTAAAACTATATAACCTATATAATAAAGGATAATTATAATATCTATCAATAGTTTATTAATTAATCTCTATCTTATTATTAATAGTTTATTAATTTAATTTTTGATCATTATTAATATATCTATCAATAAAATTTTTATATTGAATTTATATGATATATAATTATTAATATTATTATAACTAAATATTGTATTCACATTTCAAAAAATTTTAAATATTATTATATTTTCAAAGGTTATAACCTAATGAAAATGAGAAAAAATTACAAATTTTTTTTGTTATTTATTATTTAAATAATACCTATAAACCACTAAGTGCCTAAAAACATAAATCACTAAACACCTAATCGACAAAACCTCTAAATACTTAAACCATTAAACTAGTATACATTAAAATAAATCATAATATCATTTAAATTTGTATTCAGTATAATTTTTAATTTTTATTTTAATTATTTATCAGTTTATTTTTATAGAAATATTAATTACAAATTAAATTATCAGTGAGACAGATCTAATTTAAATTAAACCAGTATACCCTAAATAATAAATAATAAATCTCAATGTTATTGTTTTCATTATAATTTAAAATATTCATTTAATTAGTTATTTGTTTATTTTTATATAAATATTAATTACAAAATAAATTATGAGTTAGATAGATATAATTTATATAAATTATTTTTCATCAAAAAAGTATAGATAAACTTTTTAAAATAAAAAAAATTCAAAACAAATAATTATTATTTAGTAATACATTTTCCTTTGCTTTTGAATCATTTTAGGTTTTCATATTATATTTTAAGTAATATGAATCATATTCATTATAGATTTTTAATTTATTTTTTAGATTTATTAGAATATCTATCAATAAAATTGATTATATTGAATTTATATTATATATAATTATTATGATTATAATAAATAAATATTGTATTCACTTTGAAAAAAATTTAAAAATTATTATATTTTCAATGGTTATAACCTTCAAAATATGATAAAAAATAATAAAAATAAATTTTTGTTATTTCATTTTTTAAATAAAGACTATAGACCTTTAAATGCCTGCTTACTTAAATCAGTAAGCTCATAAACCCCGAAACCCCTAAATACATAAACCCTTTAACATCTATATACTACTTAATGAATAATAAATCTAATTTTTATGTCTATTTATTATAATTTTAAATATTCAATTTAATTATTTATAGTTTAATTTTTACAAAAATTAATTACAAAATAAATTTCGAGCGAGACAAACATTATTTAAATAATTGATTTTTAATAAAAAAAATATAAGCTTATAAAAAGAAGAAAAATTTAAAAATTAAATATTATTATTTAGTAATATATTTGATTTGATTTTGAATCATTTTGCGTCATGTAAATATATTTTATTAAAATTTATATTTTTATTAATAGTTTATTAAATTAATTTTTGATCATTATTATAATATCTATCATTAAAATTGTTTATATTGAATTTATATGATATATAATCAGTAAGATTAATATAATTATACATGGTATTCACATTTCAAAAAATTTTAAAAATTATCTTATTTTCAAAGGTTATAACCTTTGAAAATCTGAAAAAATCTAAAAAAAAAATTTTTATTTATTTATTAAATAAAACATATAAACCACAAAATGCCAAAAAACATAAATTGCTAAACTCCTAAACACTAAAACTCATAAATAATCAAACCAATAAACTGGATATACCATATATAATAAATCACAAATTCATTTAAATTTTATTCATTATAATTTTAAATATTCATTTTAATTATTTATTAGATTATTTTTATATAAATGTTAATTACAAAATAAATAATGAGTGAGACAAATATAATTTTAATAATTTATTTTTATTCAAAAAAAATATAAGCTTATAAAAAGAAGTAAAAATTAAATACAAAAAATTATTATTTAGTAATATATTTTACTTGATTTTGAATCATTGTAATAGGTTTTTAAATTATATTTTAATTACTATCAATCTTATTAATAATAGTTTATTAATTTATTTTTTGATCATTATTATAATATCTATCAATAAAATTACTTATATTGAATTTTAATGTTTTATAATTATTAAGATTATTATAACTAAATATTATTTTACTTTTGAAAAAAAATTTAAAATTATTATATTTTCAAAGGTTATAACCTTCAAAAATGATAAAAAATCACAAAAATAATTTTTTATAATTTTATTATTTAAATAAAAATTATAAATCACTAAATACCTAAACATTTAAATCTATAGACTCCTAAACCCCAAAAGCCCCTAAATACTTAAAGCATTAAACCTATATAACCTATATAATAAAGATAACTATAATATCTATCAATAGTTTATTAATTAATCTCTATCTTATTATTAATAGTTTATTAATTTAATTTTTGATCATTATTAATATATCTATCAATAAAATTGTTTATATTGAATTTATATGATATATAATTATTAATATTAATATAACTAAAGATTGTATTCACATTTCAAAAATTTTAAATATTATTATATTTCAAAGGTTATAACCTATGAAAATGAGAAAAAATTACAACATTTTTTTTGTTATTTTATTGTTTAAATAATACCTATAAACCACTAAGTGCCTAAAAACATAAATCACTAAACTACCTAAACGACAAAACCTCTTAAATACTTAAACCATTAAACTAGTATACATTAATAATAAATCATAAATATCATTTAAATTTGTATTCAGTATAATTTTAATTTTTATTTTAATTATTTATCAGTTTATTTTTATAGAAATATTAATTACAAATTAAATTATCAGTGAGACAGATCTAATTTAAATTAAACCAGTATACCCTAAATAATAAATAATAAATCTCAATATTATTGTTTCATTATAATTTAAAATATTCATTTTAATTAGTTATTTGTTTATTTTTATATAAATATTAATTACAAAATAAATTATGAGTTAGATAGATATAATTTATATAAATTATTTTCATCAAAAAATATAGATAAACTTTTTAAAATAAAAAAAATTTCAAAACAAATAATTATTATTTAGTAATACATTTTCCTTTGCTTTTGAATCATTTTAGGTTTTCATATTATATTTTAAGTAATATGAATCTTATTCATTATAGATTTTTAATTTATTTTTTAGATTTATTAGAATATCTATCAATAAAATTGATTATATTGAATTTATATTATATATAATTATTATGATTATTATAAATAAATATTGTATTCACTCTTGAAAAAAATTTAAAAATTATTATATTTTCAATGGTTATAACCTTGAAAATATGATAAAAAATAATAAAAATAAATTTTTGTTATTTCATTTTTTAAATAAAGCCTATAGACCATTAAATGCCTGCTTACTTAAATCAGTAAGCTCATAAACTACGAAACCCCTAAATACATAAACCTTTAATATCTATATACTACTTAATGAATAATAAATCTCATTTTTATGTCTATTTATTATAATTTTAAATATTAATTTAATTATTTATAGTTTAATTTTTACAAAAATTAATTACAAAATAAATTTCGAGCGAGACAAACATTATTTAAATAATTGATTTTTAATAAAAAAAATATAAGCTTATAAAAGAAGGAAAATTTAAAAATTAAAATTATTAATTAGTAATATATTTTGATTTGATTTTGAATCATTTTGCGTCATGTAAATATATTTAATTAAAATTTATATTTTTATTAATAGTTTATTAATTTAATTTTTGATCATTATTATAATATCTATCATTAAAATTGTTTATATTGAATTTATATGATATATAATCAGTAAGATTAATATAATTATACATGGTATTCACATTTCAAAAATTTTAAAAATTATCATATTTTCAAAGGTTATAACCTTTGAAAATCAGAAAAAATCTAAAAAAAATTTTTATTTTTATTATTTAAATAAAATCTATAAACCACAATATGCCTAAAAACATAAATTGCTAAACTCCTAAACAAAAAACTCCTAAATAATCAAACCAATAAACCGGTATACCATATATAATAAATCACAAATCTCATTTAATTTGTATTCATTATAATTTTAAATATTCATTTTAATTATTTATTAGTTTATTTTTATAGAAATGTTAATTACAAAGTAAATAATGAGTGAGACAAATATAATTTTAATAATTTATTTTTTATTCAAAAAAAAATATAAGCTTATAAAAAGAAGTAAAAATTAAAAACAAAAAATTATTATTTAGTAATATATTTTACTTTGATTTTGAATCATTGTATATAGGTTTTTAAATTATATTTTAATTACTATCAATCTTATTAATAATAGTTTATTAATTTATTTTTTGATCATTATTATAATATCTATCAATAAAATTACTTATATTGAATTTTAATGTTTTATAATTATTAAGATTATTATAACTAAATATTATTTTTACTTTTGAAAAAAAATTTAAAAATTATTATATTTTCAAAGGTTATAACCTTCAAAATGATAAAAAATCACAAAAATAATTTTTTATAATTTTATTATTTAAATAAAAATTATAAATCACTAAATACCTAACATTTAAATCTATAGACTCCTAAACCCCAAAACCCCTAAATACTTAAAGCATTAAACCTATATAACCTATATAATAAATGATAATTATAATATCTATCAATAGTTTATTAATTAATCTCTATCTTATTATTAATAGTTTATTAATTTAATTTTTGATCATTATTAATATATCTATCAATAAAATTGTTTATATTGAATTTATATGATATATATTATTAATATTAATATAACTAAAGATTGTATTCACATTTCAAAAAATTTTAAATATTATTATATTTTCAAAGGTTATAACCTATGAAAATGAGAAAAAATTACAAATTTTTTTTGTTATTTTATTGTTTAAATAATACCTATAAACCACTAAGTGCCTAAAAACATAAATCACTAAACTCCTAAACGACAAAACCTCTAAATACTTAAACATTAAACTAGTATACATTAATAATAAATCATAAATATCATTTAAATTTGTATTCTAGTATAATTTTTAATTTTTATTTTAATTATTTATCAGTTTATTTTTATAGAAATATTAATTACAAATTAAATTATCAGTGAGACAGATCTAATTTAAATTAAACCAGTATACCCTAAATAATAAATAATAAATCTCAATATTATTGTTTTCATTATAATTTAAAATATTCATTTTAATTAGTTATTTGTTTATTTTTATATAAATATTAATTACAAAATAAATTATGAGTTAGATAGATATAATTTATATAAATTATTTTTCATCAAAAAATATAGATAAACTTTTAAATAAAAAAAATTTAAAACAAATAATTATTATTTAGTAATACATTTTCCTTTGCTTTTGAATCATTTTAGGTTTCATATTATATTTTAAGTAATATGAATCTTATTCATTATAGATTTTTTAATTTATTTTTTAGAATTATTAGAATATCTATCAATAAAATTGATTATATTGAATTTATATTATATATAATTATTATGATTATTATAAATAAATATTGTATTCACTCTTGAAAAAAATTTAAAATTATTATATTTTCAAGGTTATAACCTTAAAATATGATAAAAAATAATAAAAATAAATTTTTGTTATTTCATTTTTTAAATAAGCTATAGACCATTAAATGCCTGCTTACTTAAATCAGTAAGCTCATAAACCTACGAAACCCCTAAATACATAAACCTTTTAATATCTATATACTACTTAATGAATAATAAATCTCATTTTTATGACTATTTATTATAATTTTAAATATTCAATTTAATTATTTATAGTTTAATTTTTACAAAAATTAATTACAAAATAAATTTCGAGCGAGACAAACATTATTTAAATAATTGATTTTTAATAAAAAAATATAAGCTTATAAAAAGAAGGAAAAATTTAAAAATTAAATATTATTATTTAGTAATATATTTTGATTTTATTTTGAATCATTTTGCGTCATGTAAATATATTTTAATTAAAATTTATATTTTTATTAATAGTTTATTAATTTAATTTTTGATCATTATTATAATATCTATCATTAAAATTGTTTATATTGAATTTATATGATATATAATCAGTAAGATTAATATAATTATACATGGTATTCACATTTCAAAAAATTTTAAAAATTATCTTATTTTCAAAGGTTATAACCTTTGAAAATCCGAAAAAATCTAAAAAAAAATTTTTATTTTTATTATTTAAATAAAACCTATAAACCACAAAATGCCTAAAAACATAAATTGCTAAACTCCTAACAACAAAACTCCTAAATAATCAAACCAATAAACGGTATACCATTTATAATAAATCACAAATTTCATCTTAATTTGTATTCATTATAATTTTAAATATTCATTTTAATTATTTATTAGTTTATATTTATAGAAATGTTAATTACAAAATAAATAATGAGTGAGACAAATATAATTTTAATAATTTATTTTTAATCAAAAAAAATATAACCTTAAAAAAGAAGTAAAAATTTAAAAACAAAAAATTATTATTTAGTAATATATTTTACACTGATTTTGAATCAGTGTATATAGGTTTTGAAATTATATTTTAATTTCTATCAATCTTATTCATAATAGTTTATTAATTTATTTTTTGATCATTATTATAATATCTATCAATAAAATTACTTATATTGAATTTTAATGTTTTATAATTATTAAGATTATTATAGCTAAATATTATATTTACATTTGAAAAAATATTTAAAAATTATTATATTTTCAAAGGTTATAACTTTCAAAAATGATAAAAAATCACAAAAATAATTTTTTTATAATTTTATTTTTAAATAAAACTTATAAACCACTAAATACCTAAACATTTAAATCTATAGACTCCTAAACCCCAAAACCCCCTAAATACTTAAAGCATTAAACCTATATAATCTATATAATAAATGATAATTATAATATCTATCAATAGTTTATTAATTAATATCTATCTTATTATTAATAGTTTATTAATTTATTTTTGATTATTATTAATATATCTATCAATAAAATTGTTTATATTGAATTTATATGATATATAATTATTAATATTATTATAACTAAATATTATATTCACATTTCAAAAAATTTTAAATATTATTATATTTTCAAAGGTTATAACCTAAGAAAATGAGAAAAAAGTACAAATTTTTTTTGTTATTTAATTATTTAAATAATACCTATAAACCACTAAATGCCTAAAAACATAAATCACTAAACTCCTAAACGACAAAACCTCTAAATACTTAAACCATTAAACTAGTATACATTAATAATAAATCATAAATATCATTTAAATTTGTATTCAGTATAATTTTTAATTTTATTTTAATTATTTATTAGTTTATTTTTATAGAAATATTAATTACAAATTAAATTATCAGTGAGACAGATCTAATTTAAATTAAACCAGTATACCCTAAATAATAAATAATAAATCTCAATATTATTGTTTTCATTATAATTTAAAATATTCATTTTAATTAGTTATTTGTTTATTTTTATATAAATATTAATTACAAAATAAATTATGAGTTAGATAGATATAATTTATATAAATTATTTTTAATCAAAAAAGTATAGATAAACTTTTTAAAAGAAAAAAAATTTCAAATCAAATAATTATTATTTAGTAATACATTTTCCTTTGCTTTTGAATCATTTTAGGTTTTCATATTATATTTTAAGTAATATGAATCATATTCATTATAGATTTTTAATTTATTTTTTTAGATTTATTAGAATATCTATCAATAAAATTGATTATATTGAATTTATATTATATATAATTATTATGATTATAATAAATAAATATTGTATTCACTTTGAAAAAAATTTAAAAATTATTATATTTTCAATGGTTATAACCTTCAAAATATGATAAAAAATAATAAAAATAAATTTTTTGTTATTTCATTTTTAAATAAAGACTATAGACCTTTAAATGCCTGCTTACTTAAATCAGTAAGCTCATAAACCCCGAAACCCCTAAATACATAAACCCTTTAACATCTATATACTACTTAATGAATAATAAATCTCATTTTTATGTCTATTTATAATAATTTTAAATATTCAATTTAATTATTTATAGTTTAATTTTTTACAAAAATTAATTACAAAATAAATTTTGAGTGAGACAAACATTATTTAAATAATTGATTTTTTTTAAAAATATAAGCTTATAAAAAGAAGGAAAAATTTAAAAATTAAATATTATTATTTAGTAATATATTTTGATTTGATTTTGAATCATTTTGCATCATGTAAATATATTTGATTAAAATTTATAATTTTATAATAGCTTATTAATTTAATTTTTGATCATTATTATAATTTCTATCATTAAAATTGTTTATATTGAATTTATATGATATATAATCAGTAAGATTAATATAATTATACATGGTATTCACATTTCAAAAAATTTTAAAAATTATCTTATTTTCAAAGGTTATAACCTTTGAAAATCAGAAAAAATCTAAAAATTTTTTTTTATTTTTATTATGTAAATAAAACCTATAAACCACAATATGCCTAAAAACATAAATTGCTAAACTCCTAAACACTAAAACTCCTAAATAATCAAACCAATAAACCGGTATACCATATATAATAAATCACAAATCTCATTTAAATTTCTATTCATTATAATTTTAAATATTCATTTTAATTATTTATTAGATTATTTTTATATAAATGTTAATTACAAAATAAATAATGAGTGAGACAAATATAATTTTAATAATTTATTTTTTATTCAAAAAAAATATAAGCTTATAAAAAGAAGTAAAAATTAAATAACAAAAAATTATTATTTAGTAATATATTTTACTTTGATTTTGAATCATTGTAATATAGGTTTTAAATTATATTTTAATTACTATCAATCTTATTAATAATAGTTTATTAATTTATATTTTGATCATAATTATAATATCTATCAATAAAATTACTTATATTGAATTTTAATGTTTTATAATTATTAAGATTATTATAACTAAATATTATTTTTACTTTTGAAAAAAATTTAAAAATTATTATATTTTCAAAGGTTATAACCTTCAAAAATGATAAAAAATCACAAAAATAATTTTTTTATAATTTTATTATTTAAATAAAAATTATAAATCACTAAATACCTAAACATTTAAATCTATAGACTCCTAAACCCCAAAAGCCCCTAAATACTTAAAGCATTAAAACTATATAACCTATATAATAAAGGATAATTATAATATCTATCAATAGTTTATTAATTAATCTCTATCTTATTATTATAGTTTATTTATTTAATTTTTGATCATTATTAATATATCTATCAATAAAATTGTTTATATTGAATTTATATGATATATAATTATTAATATTATATAACTAAAGATTGTATTCACATTTCAAAAATTTTAAATATTATTATATTATCAAAGGTTATAACCTATGAAAATGAGAAAAAATTACACATTTTTTTTGTTATTTATTGTTTAAATAATACCTATAAACCACTAAGTGCCTAAAAACATAAATCACTAAACTCCTAAATCGACAAAACCTCTAAATACTTAAACCATTAAACTAGTATACATTAATAATAAATCATAAATATCATTTAAATTTGTATTCAGTATAATTTTTAATTTTTATTTTAATTATTTATCAGTTTATTTTTATAGAAATATTAATTACAAATTAAATTATCAGTGAGACAGATCTAATTTAAATTAAACCAGTATACCCTAAATAATAAATAATAAATCTCAATGTTTTTGTTTTCATTATAATTTTAAATATTCATTTTAATTAGTTATTTGTTTATTTTTATATAAATATTAAATACAAAATAAATTATGAGTTAGATAGATATAATTTATATAAATTATTTTTCATCAAAAAAGTATAGATAAACTTTTTAAAATAAAAAAAATTCAAAACAAATAATTATTATTTAGTAATACATTTTCTTTTGCTTTTGAATCATTTTAGGTTTTCATATTATATTTTAAGTAATATGAATCATCTTCATTATAGTTTTTTAATTTATTTTTTTAAATTTATCAGAATATCTATCAATAGAATTGATTATATTGAATTTATATTATATATATTTATTATGATTATAATAAATAAATATTGTATTCACTATTGAAAAAAATTTAAAAATTATTATATTTTCAATGGTTATAACCTTCAAAATATGATAAAAAATAATAAAAATAATTTTTTTGTTATTTTATTTTTTAAATAAAGTCTATAGACCTTTAAATGCATGCTTACTTAAATCAGTAAGCTCATAAACCCCGAAACCCATAAATACATAAACCATTTAACATCTATATACTACTTAATGAATAATAAATCTCATTTTTATGTTTATTTATAATATTTTTAAATATTCGATTTAATTATTTATAGTTTAATTTTTTACAAAAATTAATTACAAAATAAATTTTGAGTGAGACAAACATTATGTTGGGAAATCGCGCTTCCACGGGTAGTGAGATTAAGAACAGAAAACAACACAAAATACAGAAACAAGCAATATATATATCCCAATCCACAAACATCCACGACATAATCAAAACGAGAAATCAACACAGCAAATAACGTGGTTCGCTAGTCACTCAGTACGACTAGCTACCTCCACCAGAAAACGCTTATGTGTTACAGATTAACACCAAGAATAGTATGTCTTACAGTATGCAGCACGGAGCAGTCACGAAATCGAGCACAGTGAGAGGAGAACGAAGATAAACATTTCAACCGTGTCAAAAAATAGCCACCATAAAAATAAATACAAATCATTTTATACAAAAAATAAACAGCCAGTTCCTTTAACCGAAGCTGGTCGGATCATGGACCGGGCCAGGCTCTCCTCCAAAAATTTCGGCCCGCTGACCAGTCACCGGGACCTCCATTATTGTGCTACTGCTGCATCCCTGGGCTTTTAATATTTCCTTTCCTGCACTTACATGAAAATATTAAAACAGATTATTAAGTAAAAACAAATTACATATACAGCAATCTCCACCTTAATTTGTTTTGCATACAGATAGAGAGACACTCTCTATAAAGAGTTAGTCCAAAAAGACTACATCTGATTTGATATGTTCAGTAAGTCAAGACAGTGCCTTAACTTATTCAGAGTAACAGGTTTGGTAAACATGTCAGCTGGATTATCAGAAGTTGCAATCTTCTTTACATGTACCCTTTTCTCAGATCAAAGGAAATGATATCGCACATCAATGTGCTTTGTCCTCTCTTGGTGCACTTGGTCTTTTGCTAAACAAATAGCACTGAGGTTGTCACAGAAGACTGTTGCAACCTCTTCATAAAGACCAAGGTCCTTGAGAAAACCTTTCAGCCATATCCATTCCTTCGCAGCTTCAGTCAGAGCCATATACTCTGCTTCAGTAGAAGATAAAGTAACAGAAGATTGCAGTGTGGCTTTCCAGCTAACTACAGAACCACATACAGTGAAGACATAACCAGTCATAGACCATCTACTATCAACATCTCTTGGATAGTTAGAATCAGAATATCCTGCTAGCAAGAGTTCAGATTCATTACCAAATATCAGACCAACATTCAGAAGTCCTCTTGAGGTACCTAATTATCATCTTAACAGCTTTCCAGTGCTCTTCACCAGGGTTAATCATAAACCTACTCACTGCACTTACTGCTTGAGCAATATCAGGTTGGGTGCACACCATAAGATACATGAGGCTCCCGACAGCACTAGAATAAGGAACCTTACACATTTGTTCCTTATCAGATTCAGATTGAGGACAACATTCTAATGTCAGATGGAGGTTAGAAGCAAATGGTGTGGACAGAGGCTTACAAGAAACCATTCCAAATCTAGATAGAAGTTTCTGAATATATTGTTTCTGTGAAAGAAACAATTTTCTTTTAATTCTATCTCTGAATATTTCCATACCTAAAATTTGTTTTGCTCCTCCAAGATCTTTCATATCAAATTCAGAACTGAGGAGATCTTTCAGTTCCTGAATATTAGATTTAATTCTGGCAGCAATAAGCATATCATCTACATACAATAGCAAGTAGATATATGACTCATCCTTGTGCCTTTTGAAATAAACACAGTAGTCATGGTCACACCTACTGTATTCATGACTAGTCATGAAACAGTCAAATCTCTTGTATCACTGACGGGAAGACTGCTTAAGTCCATAAAGGGACTTCAGAAGCTTACACATATGGGTTTCCTTGCCTGATACCTCAAAACCCTGAGGCTGGCTCATGAAGATCTCTTCATCGAGATCTCCATGAAGAAAAGCAGTTTTGACATCTAGTTGCTCAAGTTCATGATTCTGATGTGCTGCTAATGCTAGAAGCACTCTTATTGAGGTATGTCTAACTACAGGAGAGAATATCTCATTGTAGTCAACACCCTCTTTCTGACTGAACTCTCTTGCAACTAGACGTGCCTTAAACTTTAAACCACCAGCAATTGAGGCATCTTCTTTCTTCTTGAAATCCATTTGCAAGACACTATTTTTCTTCCCTTTGGTTTAGGTACAATGATCCAGGTACCATTCTTATGAAGATATTCAATTTCTTCATTCATAGCAACCAACCATGACTCAGACTCAGGAAAATTAACAGCATTCTTGAAGGAGGATGGTTCAGAAATATCAATTTCTTCGGCAACTTGTAGGGCAACTTGTAGGTCGAATCTCAGAGGAGGACGCCCGTTCACATTCCTTTGTCTATCCCTTGCAATACAGTAGGGAATAGACTTTTCAGGTGCAATTTTAGGATCAGGTTCAATAATAGATTTAGCATCATTTTCATGATTGGCTATCGTTTGTCTAGAAACAACAGGCATCCTTCATGGAGCTACAGATTCAGATTTTAGCTCCACCTAAAGTTCAGCTTGAGGAACATTAGGTAACTGAATAGGACTAGGTACTTGTTTCAGAATGACACTCTCGTCGAAGGTAACACTCCTAGAGAGTATAACTCTCTTTTCAGATGGTGACCAGATACGGAATCCTTTGACTCCATCACCATAACCAACAAATATTCCCTTGCGTGCTCGAGGTTCAAGCTTACCATCATTTACATGATAGTAGGCAATACACCCGAACACCTTCAGATTGGAATAATCTGCAGGTTTACCAGTCCACACTTCAAATGGAAATTTAAAGTTAATTCCACTATGTGGCGATCTGTTTATCAGATGGCATGTTGTATTAATAGCTTCAACCCAAAATTCTTTGCCTAAGCCTGATTGAGAGAGCATACATCTAGTTCTCTTCAGAAGAGTTTGGTTTATTCTTTCAGCAATGCCATTCTGCTGAGGAGTGTCCCTAACAATTTTGTGTCTCGCAATACCTTTGTCCTTACAGAATTCCTCAAATTCAGACGAACAGAATTCTAGACCATTATCTGTTCGTAACAGTTTAACCTTCTTTTGTGTTTGATTTTCTACCAAGCTAACCCACTGCTTAAACTTTATAAAAGTCTCGGATTTATGTTTCATCATGAATACCCATGACTGGAGTAATCATCAACTAAACATAAATTAAAACGAGCACCCCCAAGAGATGTGACTCTAGAAGGGCCCAACAGTCAGCATGGATATAATCCAAAATATTGTTTGTGCAATGTATGGCTTTACCGAACTCAGTTCTATGTTTCTTACCAAAAATACAATGATCACAGAAGTTTAATTTACTGACTCTATGACCAACAAGAAGATTAAGATCAGAGAGAATTTTCATACCTTTCTCTCCCATATGTGCGAGCCGCATATGCCACAGTCTGGTAAGTTCAGCTTTGTCTTCAGATGCTGGCTCTCCGGATGTGACAGCAATAGCCGCTATCACTGTGGAACCTATCAGTGTGTATAGCATTCTAGTCTTCTGCCCCATCAGTACAACATCAACTCCTCGGTGAACATTCAGTGTTCCCTCTCTACCACTGAATGAATATCCCTGATCATCCAGAACACCGAGAGAAATGAGGTTCATTGTCATCTCAGGGACATATCTCACATTTGAAAGTGAGACAATTCGGCCATCCCAAGTCTTCAGTCTGACTGTGCCGATTCCAACCACCTTACATGGTTGGCTGTTCCCCACCAAAACATGGCCAGCTTCCTTCTTGTCATATTTACTGAACCACTCCAAGTGAGTGCTTATATGGAAGGAAGCACTAGTATCCAGAATCCAAGAATCTGATCTTGCGATCATTGTGGAGATTACCAACACAAGGTCTTCTCCATCATCCAGATCATCAAAAGTCATAGCAGTAGCAGGGGGGGGTTAGGTTGACCTTGTTGTTCCAGCCTTGCTCTCTTCTTCAAGCACTCAGTTTTTCAATGCCCTTTCTGTTTACAGTAGTGACAAATGTCACCCTCCTTTGACCTCTTCTGAATCTTATTTCCCTTCTTCTTGAATGGAACAGGTTGTGGCCTCCTGTTTGTCACCACCAATCCCGCAGGATATTGTTCAAGTCTTTCAACCGCAGCCTTCTGCCTCATCTCTCTGGAGTGTAGGGCAGCCCGAACATCCTTTAGTGTGATCTCCTCCTTTCCCACAATGAGAGATTCGACAAAATTTTCATAGGAAGGAGGAAGAGAAACCAAGAGTAGAAGTGAAACATCCTCATCATCCACCTTAGCATCCACACGTTTAAGGTCCATGAGGATGCTGTTCAAGTCATCCAGATGCTTCTTCAAAGAGGTTCCCTATTGCATCCTCAGTGTGAACAGCCTTCTCTTCAACAGAAGCTTGTTAGTCAATGATTTAGTCATGTACAGAGACTCAAGCTTGAGCCACAGTCCTGCAGCAGATTCCTCATCTGCTACCTCAGCAATGACTTCATCCGACAAGCTCAACAGAATGGTGGAGTGTGCTTTCTCTTCACGTCTCCAAGCCTCAACCTCGGTTATTCCAAGAGCAACAACAGTGTGTGGACCGAAGCCTTGAACCAGAGGACTCCAAATATCAAAGTTTTTCAAATGCGCTCGCATTTTAATCTGCCACATACTAAACCCATTTCTGCCATTGAATTTCTCAATCGTGGTGTTTAGGGTTCCAGCCATTTCACAGAATATTGCTTGTACAGAATAATCTCAAACCCTAAATGCACAATTGCTCGAAAAATCCCAAACCAAGCTCTGATACTAATTGTTGGGCAATCGCACTTCCATGGGTAGTGAGATTAAGAACAGAAAACACAGTACAAGCAATATATATATCCCAATCCACAAACATCCACGACAGAATCAAAACGAGAAATCAACACAGCAAATAATGTGGTTCGCTTGTTGCTCAGTACGACTAGCTACCTCGACCAGAAAATGCTTATGCGTTACAGATTAAAACCAAGAATAGTATGTCTTACAGTATGCAGCACGGAGCAGTCGTGAAATCGCGCAGAGAGAGAGAGGAGAACGAAGATAAACAGTTCAACCGGGTCAAAAAATAGCCACCCGAAAAATAAATACAAATCATATTATACAAAAAATAAACAGCCGGTTCATTTAACCGAAGCGGGTCGGATCATGGACCGGGCCAGGCTCTGTTATTTTTCGGTTCATTTAACCGAAAAATAAATACAAATCAGCGGGACCTCCGTTATTGTGCTACTGCAGCATCCCCGGGCTTATAATATTTCCTTTCCTGCACTTACATGAAAATATTAAAACAGATTATTAAGTAAAAACAAATTACATATACAGCACATTATTTTAATAATTTATTTTTAATAAAAAAATATAAGGTTATAAAAAGAAGGAAAAATTTAAAAATTAAATATTATTATTTAGTAATATATTTTGTTTTTTTTGAATCATTTTGCGTCATGTAAATATATTTTAATTAAAATTTATATTTTTATTAATAATTTATAAATTTAATTTTTGATCATTATTATAATATCTATCATTAAAATTGTTTATTTTTAATTTATATGATATATAATCAGTAAGATTAATATAATTATACATGGTATTCACATTTAAAAAAAATTTAAAAATTATCTTATTTTCAAAGCTTACCTTTGAAAATGTGAAAAAATCTAAAAAAAAAATTTTTTATTTTCTTTATTTAAATAAAACCTATAAACCACAAAATGCCTAAAAACATAAATTGCTAAACTTCTAAGCAACAAAACTCTTAAATAATCAAACCAATAAACCAGTATACCATTTATAATAAATCACAAATTTCAATTTAATTTATATTCATTATACTTTTAAATATTCATTTAAATTATTTATTAGTTTATTTTTTATAGAAATGTTAATTACAAAATAAATAATGAGTGAGACAAATATAATTTTAATAATTTATTTTTAATCAAAAAAAAATATAAGCTTATAAAAAGAAGTAAAAATTTAAAAACAAAAAATTATTATTTAGTAATATATTTTACTTTGATTTTGAATCATTGTATATAGGTTTTGAAATTATATTTTAATTACTATCAATCTTATTAATAATAGTTTATTAATTTAATTTTTGATCATTGTTATAAAATCTATAAATAAAATTACTTATATTGAATTTTAATGTTTATAATTATTAAGATTATTATAAATAAATATTATATTTAATTTTGAAAAAAAATTTAAAAATTAATATATTTTCAAAGGGTATAAACTTCAAAAATTATAAAAAAATGACAAAAATAATTTTTTTATAATTTTATTATTTAAATAAAACTTATATACCATTAAATACCTAAACATTTAAATCTATAGACTTTTAAACCCCAAAACCCCCTAAATAATGAAAGCATTAAACCTATATAACCTATCTAATAAAAGATAACTATAATATCTATCAATAGTTTATTAATTAATCTCTATCTATTATTAATAGTTTATTAATTTAATTATTGATCATTATTAATATATCTATCAATAAAATTGTTTATATTGAATTTATATGATATATAATTATTAATATTAATATAACTAGAGATTGTATTCACATTTCAAAAAATTTATTATTATTATATTATCAAAGGTTATAACCTATGAAAATGAGAAAAAATTACAACTATTTTTTGTTAGTTTATTGTTTAAATAATACATATAAACCACTAAGTGCTTAAAAATTAAATCAATAAATACCTAAACGACAAAACCTTTAAATACTTAAACCATTAAACTAGTATCCAATAATAATAAATCATAAATATCATTTAAATTTGTATTCAGTATAATATTTAATTTTTATTTTAATTATTTATCAGTTTATTTTTATAGAAATATTAATTACAAATTAAATTATCAGTGAGACAGATCTAATTTAAATTAAACCAGTATACCCTAAATAATAAATAATAAATCTCAATATTATTGTTTTCATTATAATTTAAAATATTCATTTTAATTAGTTAATTGTTTATTTTTAAATAAATATTAATTACAAAATAAATTATGAGTTAGATAGATATAATTTTTATAAATTATTTTTCATTAAAAAATATAGATAAACTTTTTAAAATAAAAAAAAATATCAAAACAAATAATTATTATTTAGTAATACATTTTCCTTTGATTTTGAATTATTTTAGGTTTTCATATTATATTTTAAGTAATATGAATCTTATTCATTATAGATTTTTAATTTATTTTTTGAGAATTATTAGAATATCTATCAATAAAATTGTTTATATTGAATTTATATTATATATAATTATTATGATTATTATAAATAAATATTGTATTCTCTCTTGAAAAAATTTAAAAATTATCATATTTTCTATGGTTATAACCTTGAAAATATGATAAAAAATAATAAAAATAATTTTTTTATTTCATTTTTTAAATAAAGCCAATAGACCAATAATGCCTCCTTAATTAAATCAGTAAGCTAATAAACCCCGAAACCCCTAAATACATAAACCTTTTAACATCTATATAGTACTTAATGAATAATAAATCTCATTTTTATGTCTATTTATTATAATTTTAAATATTTATTTTAATTATTCAGAGTTTAATTTTTTACAAAAATTAATTACAAAATAAATTTCGAGTGAGAGAAATATTATTTAAATAATTGATTTTTAATAAAAAAAATATGAGCTTATAAAAAGAATGAAAAGTTTAAAAAATAAATATTATTATTTAGTAATATATTTTGATTTGATTTTGAATCATTTTGTGTCATGTAAATATATTTTAATTAATATTTATATTTTTATTAATAGTTTATTAATTTAATTTTTGAGCTATATGATAATATCTATCATTAAAATTATTTATATTAAATTCATATGTTATATAATTAGTAAGATTAATATAATTATACATGGTATTCATATTTCAAAAAATTTAAAAAATTATTTTATTTTTAAAGGTTATAACCATTGAAAATCCGAAAAAATCTAAAAAAAAATTTTTTATTTTTATTATTTAAATAAAACCTATAAACCAAAAAAATACCTAAAAACATAAATTGCTAAACTCCTAAGCAACAAAACCCCTAAATAATCAAACCAATAAACAGGTATACTATTTATAATAAATCATAAATCACATTTTAATTTGTATTCATTATAGTTTTAAATATACATTTAAATTATTTATTAGTTTATTTTTATATAAATGTTAATTACAAAGTAAATAATGAGTGAGACAAATATAATTTTAATAATTTATTTTTAATCAAAAAAAATATGACCTTATAAAAAGAAGTAAAAATTTAAAAACAAAAAATTATTATTTAGTAATATATTTTACATTGATTTTGAATCATTGTATATAGGTTTTGAAATTATATTTTAATTGTTATCAATCTTATTCATAATAGTTTATTAATTTATTTTTTGATCATTATTATAATATCCATCAATAAAATTACTTATATCGAATTTTAATGTTTTTAATTATTAAGATTATTATAGCTAAATATTAAATTTACATTTGAAAAATATTTAAGAATTATTATATTTTCAAAGGTTATATCTTTCAAAAATGATAAAAAATAACAAAAATAATTTTTTGATAATTTTATTATTTAAATAAAACTTATAAACTACTAAATACCTAAACTTTTAAATATATAGACTTTTAAACCCTAAAACCCCCTAAATACTTAAAGTATTAAACCTATATAATCTATATAATAAATGATAATTATAATATCTATCAATAGTATATTAATTAATCTCTATCTTATTATTAATAGTTTATTAATTGAATTTATGATCATTATTAATAAATCTATCTATAAAATTGTTTATATTGAATTTATATGATATATAATTATTAATATTAATATAACTAAAGATTGTATTCACATTTCAAAAATTTTAAATATTATTATATTTTCAAAGGTTATAACCTATGAAAATGAGAAAAATTACAAATTTTTTTTTGTTATTTTATTGTTTAAATAATACCTATAAACCACTAAGTGCCGAAAAACGTAAATCACTAAACTCCTAAACGACAAAACCTCTAAATACTTAAACCATTAAAATGGTATACATTAATAATAAATCATAAATATCATTTAAATTTGTATTCAGTATAATTTTTAATTTTTATTTTAATTATTTATCAGTTTTATTTATAGAAATATTAATTACAAATTAAATTATCAGTGATACAGATCTAATTTAAATTAAACCAGTATACCCTAAATAATAAATAATAAATCTCAATATTATTGTTTTCATTATAATTTAAAATATTCATTTTAATTATTTATTTGTTTATTTTTATATAATATTAATTACAAAATAAATTATGAGTTAGATAGATATAATTTATATAAATTATTTTCATCAAAAAATATAGATAACTTTTTAAAAGAAAAAAAATTTCAAAACAAATAATTATTATTTGGTAATACATTTTCATTTGCTATTGAATCATTTTAGTTTTCATATTGTATTTTAAGCAATATGAATCAAAATCATTATAGATTTTTAATTTATTTTTTTAAATTTATTAGAATATCTACCAATAAAATTGATTATATTGAATTTATATTATATATAATTTTTATGATTATTATAAATAAATATTGTATTCACTCTTTAAAAAAATTTAAAAATTATTATATTTTCAATGGTTATAACCTTGAAAATATTAGAAAAAATAATAAAAATAAATTTTTGTTATTTCATTTTTTAAATAAATTCTATAGACCATTAAATGCCTGCTTACTTAAATCAATAAGCTAATAAACCCCAAAACCCCTAAATACATAAAGTTTTTAACATCTATATACTACTTAATGAATAATAAATCTCATTTTTATGTTTATTTATTATAATTTTAAATATTCAATTTAATTATTTATAGTGTTCCTGCTCGAAATTTATTTTGTAATTAATTTTTGTAAAAATTATACTATAAATAATTAAATGAATATTTAAAATTATAATAAATAAACATAAAAATGAGATTTATTATTCATTAAGTAGTATATAGATGTTAAAAACTTTATGTATTTAGGGGTTTTGGGGTTTATTAGCTTATTGATTTAAGTAAGCGGGCATTTAATGGTCTATAGAATTTATTTAAAAAATGAAATAACAAAAATTTATTTTTATTATTTTTTCTAATATTTTCAAGGTTATAACCATTGAAAATATAATAATTTTTAAATTTTTTTAAAGAGTGAATACAATATTTATTTATAATAATCATAAAAATTATATATAATATAAATTCAATATAATCAATTTTATTGGTAGATATTCTAATAAATTTAAAAAAATAAATTAAAAATCTATAATGATTTTGATTCATATTGCTTAAAATACAATATGAAAACCTAAAATGATTCAATAGCAAATGAAAATGTATTACCAAATAATAATTATTTGTTTTGAAATTTTTTTTCTTTTAAAAAGTTTATCTATATTTTTTTGATGAAAAATAATTTATATAAATTATATCTATCTAACTCATAATTTATTTTGTAATTAATATTTATATAAAAATAAACAAATAAATAATTAAAATGAATATTTTAAATTATAATGAAAATAATAATATTGAGATTTATTATTTATTATTTAGGGTATACTGGTTTAATTTAAATTAGATCTATATCACTGATAATTTAATTTGTAATTAATATTTCTATAAAAATAAACTGATAAATAATTAAAATAAAATTAAAAATTATACTGAATACAAATTTAAATGATATTTATGATTTATTATTAATGTATACCATTTTAATGGTTTAAGTATTTAGAGGTTTTGTCGTTTAGGAGTTTAGTGATTTATGTTTTTAGGCACTTAGTGGTTTATAGGTATTATTTAAACAATAAAATAACAAAAAAAAATTTGTAATTTTTTCTCATTTTCATAGGTTATAACCTTTGAAAATATAATAATATTTAAAATTTTTGAAATGTGAATACAATCTTTAGTTATATTAATATTAATAATTATATATCATATAAATTCAATATAAACAATTTTATATGATAGATTATTAATAATGATCAAAAATTAAATTAATAAACTATTAATAATAAGATAGAGATTAATTAATAAACTATTGATAGATATTATAATTATCATTTATTATATAGATTATATAGGTTTAATTCTTTAAGTATTTAGGGGGTTTTAGGGTTTAGTAGTCTATATATTTAAAGGTTTAGGTATTTAGTGGTTTATAAGTTTTATTTAAATAATAAAATTATCAAAAAATTATTTTTGTTATTTTTTATCATTTTTGAAAGTTATAACCTTTGAAAATATAATAATTTTTAAATATTTTTTCAAATGTAAATATAATATTTAGCTATAATAATCTTAATAATTATAAAACATTAAAATTCGATATAAGTAATTTTATTGATAGATATTATAATAATGATCAAAAAATAAATTAATAAACTATTATGAATAAGATTGATAGCAATTAAAATATAATTTCAAAACCTATATACAATGATTCAAAATCAATGTAAAATATATTACTAAATAATAATTTTTTGTTTTTAAATTTTTACTTCTTTTTATAAGGTTATATTTTTTTTGATTAAAAATAAATTATTAAAATTATATTTGTCTCACTCATTATTTATTTTGTAATTAACATTTCTATAAAAATAAACTAATAAATAATTTAAATGTATATTTAAAACTATAATGAATACAAATTAAAATGTGATTTATGATTTATTATAAATAGTATACCAATTTATTGGTTTGATTATTTAGGGGTTTTGTTGCTTAGGAGTTTAGCAATTTATGTTTTTAGGTATTTTTTGGTTTATAGGTTTTATTTAAATAATAAAAATAAAAATTTTTTTTTTAGATTTTTTCGGATTTTCAATGGTTATAACCTTTAAAAATAAAATAATTTTTAAATTTTTTGAAATATGAATACCATGTATAATTATATTAATCTTACTGATTATATATCATATAAATTCAATATAAATATTTTAATGATAGATATTATCATATAGCTCAAAAATTAAATTAATAAACTATTAATAAAAATATAAATATTAATTAAAATATATTTACATGACGCAAAATGATTCAAAATCAAATCAAAATATATTACTAAATAATAATATTTATTTTTTAAATTTTTCATTCTTTTTATAAGCTCATATTTTTTTTTATTAAAAATCAATTATTTAAATAATATTTCTCTCACTCGAAATTTATTTTGTAATTAATTTTTGTAAAAAATTAAACTATGAATAATTAAAATAAATATTTAAAATTATAATAAATAGACATAAAAATGAGATTTATTATTCATTAAGTACTATATAGATGTTAAAAGGTTTATGTATTTAGGGGTTTCGGGGTTTATTAGCTTACTGATTTAAGTAAGGAGGCATTATTGGTCTATAGGCTTTATTTAAAAAATGAAATAAAAAAATTATTTTTATTATTTTTTATCATATTTTCAAGGTTATAACCATTGAAAATATGATAATTTTTAAATTTTTTTCAAGAGAGAATACAATATTTATTTATAATAATCATAATAATTATATATAATATAAATTCAATATAAACAATTTTATTGATAGATATTCTAATAATTCTCAAAAAATAAATTAAAAATCTATAATGAATAAGATTCATATTACATAAAATATAATATGAAAACCTAAAATAATTCAAAATCAAGCAAAAATGTATTAATAAATAATAATTATTTTTTTAAATATTTTTTTTTATGTTAAAAAGTTTATCTATATTTTTTTGATGAAAAATAATTTATATAAATTATATCTATCTAACTCATAATTTATTTTGTAATTAATATTTATATAAAAATAAACAATTAACTAATTAAAATGAATATTTTAAATTATAATGAAAACAATAATATTGAGATTTATTATTTATTATTTAGGGTATACTGGTTTAATTTAAATTAGATCTGTCTCACTGATAATTTAATTTGTAATTAATATTTCTATAAAAATAAACTGATAAATAATTAAAATAAAAATTAAATATTATACTGAATACAAATTTAAATGATATTTATGATTTATTATTAATGGATACTAGTTTAATGGTTTAAGTATTTAAGGTTTTGTCGTTTAGGTATTTATTGATTTATGTTTTTAGGCACTTAGTGGTTTATATGTATTATTTAAACAATAAACTAACAAAAAAATGGTTGTAATTTTTTCTCATTTTCATAGGTTATAACCTTTGATAATATAATAATAATTAAAATTTTTGAAATGTGAATACAATCTTTAGTTATATTAATATTAATAATTATATATCATATAAATTCAATATAAACAATTTTATTGATAGATATATTAATAATGATCAATAATTAAATTAATAAACTATTAATAATAAGATAGAGATTAATTAATAAACTATTGATAGATATTATAGTTATCTTTTATTAGATAGGTTATATAGGTTTAATGCTTTCATTATTTAGGGGGTTTTGGGGTTTAAAAGTCTATAGATTTAAATGTTTAGGTATTTAATGGTATATAAGTTTTATTTAAATAATAAAATTATAAAAAAATTATTTTTGTCATTTTTTTATAATTTTTGAAGTTTATACCCTTTGAAAATATATTAATTTTTAAATTTTTTTTCAAAATTAAATATAATATTTATTTATAATAATCTTAATAATTATAAACATTAAAATTCAATATAAGTAATTTTATTTATAGATATTATAACAATGATCAAAAATTAAATTAATAAACTATTATTAATAAGATTGATAGCAATTAAAATATAATTTCAAAACCTATATACAATGATTCAAAATCAAAGTAAAATATATTACTAAATAATAATTTTTTGTTTTTAAATTTTTACTTCTTTTTATAAGCTTATATTTTTTTTTGATTAAAAATAAATTATTAAAATTATATTTGTCTCACTCATTATTTATTTTGTAATTAACATTTCTATAAAAAATAAACTAATAAATAATTAAAATGAATATTTAAAAGTATAATGAATATAAATTAAATTGAAATTTGTGATTTATTATAAATGGTATACCGGTTTATTGGTTTGATTATTTAAGAGTTTTGTTGCTTAGGAGTTTAGCAATTTATGTTTTTAGGCATTTTGTGGTTTATAGGTTTTATTTAAATAAAGAAAATAAAAAAATTTTTTTTTAGATTTTTTCAGATTTTCAAAGGTTATAAGCTTTGAAAATAAGATAATTTTTAAAATTTTTTTAAATGTGAATACCATGTATAATTATATTAATCTTACTGATTATATATCATATAAATTAAAAATAAACAATTTTAATGATAGATATTATAATAATGATCAAAAATTAAATTTATAAATTATTAATAAAAATATAAATTTTAATTAAAATATATTTACATGACGCAAAATGATTCAAAAAAAAACAAAATATATTACTAAATAATAATATTTAATTTTTAAATTTTTCCTTCTTTTTATAACCTTATATTTTTTTATTAAAAATCAATTATTTAAATAATGTGCTAGTATATGTAATTTGTTTTTACTTAATAATCTGTTTTAATATTTTCATGTAAGTGCAGGAAATGAAATATTAAAAGCCCGGGGATGCTGCAGTAGCACAATAATGGAGGTCCCACTGATTTGTATTTATTTTTTGATTAAATGAACCGAAAAATAACAGAGCCTGGCCCGGTCCATGATCCGACCCGCTTCGGTTAAATGAACCGGCTGTTTATTTTTTGTATAAAATGATTTGTATTTATTTTTCGGGTGGCTGTTTTTTGACCCGGTTGAACTGTTTATCTTCGTTCTCCTCTCTCTCTGCGCGATTTCACGACTGCTCAGTGCTGCATACTGTAAGACATACTATTCTTGGTTTTAATCTGTAACGCATAAGCATTTTCTGGTCGAGGTAGCTAGTCGTACTGAGCAACTAGCGAACCACATTATTTGCTGTGTTGATTTCTCGTTTTGATTCTGTCGTGGATGTTTGTGGATTGGGATATATATATTGCTTGTTCTGTGTTTTCTGTTGTTTTCTGTTCTTAATCTCACTACCCATGGAAGCGCGATTGCCCAACAATTGGTATCAGAGCTTGGTTTGGGATTTTTCGAGCAATTGTGCATTTAGGGTTTGAGATTATTCTGTACAAGCAATATTCTGTGAAATGGCTGGAACCCTAAACACCACGATTGAGAAATTCAACGGCAGAAATGGGTTTAGTATGTGGCAGATTAAAATGCGAGCGCATTTGAAAAACTTTGATATTTGGAGTCCTCTGGTTCAAGGCTTCGGTCCACACACTGCTGTTGCTCTTGGAATAACCGAGGTTGAGGCTTGGAGACGTGAAGAGAAAGCACACTCCACCATTCTGTTGAGCTTGTCGGATGAAGTCATTGCTGAGGTAGCAGATGAGGAATCTGCTGCAGGACTGTGGCTCAAGCTTGAGTCTCTGTACATGACTAAATCATTGACTAACAAGCTTCTGTTGAAGAGAAGGCTGTTCACACTGAGGATGCAATAGGGAACCTCTTTGAAGAAGCATCTGGATGACTTGAACAGCATCCTCATGGACCTTAAACGTGTGGATGCTAAGGTGGATGATGAGGATGTTTCACTTCTACTCTTGGTTTCTCTTCCTCCTTCCTATGAAAATTTTGTTGAATCTCTCATTGTGGGAAAGGAGGAGATCACACTAAAGGATGTTCGGGCTGCCCTACACTCCAGAGAGATGAGGCAGAAGGCTGCGGTTGAAAGACTTGAACAATATCCTGCGGGATTGGTGGTGACAAACAGGAGGCCACAACCTGTTCCATTCAAGAAGAAGGGAAATAAGATTCAGAAGAGGTCAAAGGAGGGTGACATTTGTCACTACTGTAAACAGAAAGGGCATTGGAAAACTGAGTGCCTGAAGAAGAGAGCAAGGCTGGAACAACAAGGTCAACCTAACCCCCCCCCTGCTACTGCTGTGACTTTTGATGATCTGGATGATGGAGAAAACCTTGTGTTGGTAATCTCCACAATGATCGCAAGATCAGATTCTTGGATTCTGGATACTGGTGCTTCCTTCCATATAAGCACTCACTTGGAGTGGTTCAGTAAATATGACAAGAAGGAAGCTGGCCATGTTTAGGTGGGGAACAGCCAACCATGTAAGGTGGTTGGAATCGGCACAGTCAGACTGAAAACTTGGGATGGCCGAATTGTCTCACTTTCAAATGTGAGATATGTCCCTGAGATGACAATGAACCTCATTTCTCTCGGTGTTCTGGATGATCAGGGATATTCATTCAGTGGTAGAGAGGGAACACTGAATGTTCACCGAGGAGTTGATGTTGTACTGAAGGGGCAGATGACTGGAATGCTATACACACTGATAGGTTCCACAGTGACAGGGGCTATTGCTGTCACATCCGGAGAGCCAGCATCTGAAGACAAAGCTGAACTTACCAGACTGTGGCATATGCGGCTCGCACATATGGGAGAGAAAGGTATGAAAATTCTCTCTGATCTTAATCTTCTTGTTGGTCATAGAGTCAGTAAATTAAACTTCTGTGATCATTGTGTTTTTGGTAAGAAACATAGAACTGAGTTCGGTAAAGCCATACATTGCACAAACAATATTTTGGATTATATCCATGCTGACTGTTGGGCCCTTCTAGAGTCACATCTCTTGGGGGTGCTCGTTTTAATTTATGTTTAGTTGATGATTACTCCAGGATGTCCTGGGTATTCATGATGAAACATAAATCCGAGACTTTTATAAAGTTTAAGCAGTGGGTTAGCTTAGTAGAAAATCAAACACAAAAGAAGGTTAAACTGTTACGAACAGATAATGGTCTAGAATTCTGTTCGTCTGAATTTGAGGAATTCTATAAGGACAAAGGTATTGCGAGACACAAAACTGTTAGGGACACTCCTCAGCAGAATGGCATTGCTGAAAGAATAAACCAAACTCTTCTGAAGAGAACTAGATGTATGCTCTCTCAATCAGGCTTAGGCAAAGAATTTTGGGCTGAAGCTATTAATACAACATGCCATCTGATAAACAGATCGCCACATAGTGGAATTAACTTTAAAATTCCATTTGAAGTGTGGACTGGTAAACCTGCAGATTATTCCAATCTGAAGGTGTTCGGGTGTATTGCCTACTATCATGTAAATGATGGTAAGCTTGAACCTCGAGCACGCAAGGGAATATTTGTTGGTTATGGTGATGGAGTCAAAGGATTCCGTATCTGGTCACCATCTGAAAAGAGAGTTATACTCTCTAGGAGTGTTACCTTCGACGAGAGTGTCATTCTGAAACAAGTACCTAGCCCTATTCAGTTACCTGATGTTCCTCAAGCTGAACTTAAGGTGGAGCTAAAATCTGAATCTGTAGCTCCAGGAAGGATGCCTGTTGTTTCTAGACAAACGATAGCCAATCATGAAAATGATGCTAAATCTGTTATTGAACCTGATCCTGAAATTGCACCTGAAAAGTCTATTCCCTACTGTATTGCAAGGGATAGACAAAGGAGGGTGAACGCACGTCCTCCTCTGAGATTCGACCTACAAGTTGCCCTACAAGTTGCCGAAGAAATTGATATTTCTGAACCATCCTCCTTCAGGAATGCTGTTAATTTTCCTGAGTCTGAGTCATGGTTGGTTGCTATGAATGAAGAAATTGAATATCTTCATAAGAATGGTACCTGGATCATTGTACCTAAACCAAAGGGAAGAAAAATAGTGTCTTGCAAATGGATTTTCAAGAAGAAAGAAGATGCCTCAATTGCTGGTGGTTTAAAGTTTAAGGCACGTCTAGTTGCAAGAGGGTTCAGTCAGAAAGAGGGTGTTGACTACAATGAGATATTCTCTCCTGTAGTTAGACATACCTCAATAAGAGTGCTTCTAGCATTAGTAGCACATCAGAATCTTGAACTTGAGCAACTAGATGTCAAAACTGCTTTTCTTCATGGAGATCTCGATGAAGAGATCTTCATGAGCCAGCCTGAGGGTTTTGAGGTATCAGGCAAGGAAACCCATATGTGCAAGCTTCTGAAGTCCCTTTATGGACTTAAGCAGTCTTCCCGTCAGTGATACAAGAGATTTGACTGTTTCATGACTAGTCATGAATACAGTAGGTGTGACCATGACTGCTGTGTTTATTTCAAAAGGCACAAGGATGAGTCATATATCTACTTGCTATTGTATGTAGATGATATGCTTATTGCTGCCAGAATTAAATCTAATATTCAGGAACTGAAAGATCTCCTCAGTTCTGAATTTGATATGAAAGATCTTGGAGGAGCAAAGCAAATTTTAGGTATGGAAATATTCAGAGATAGAATTAAAAGAAAATTGTTTCTTTCACAGAAACAATATATTCAGAAACTTCTATCTAGATTTGGAATGGTTTCTTGTAAGCCTCTGTCCACACCATTTGCTTCTAACCTCCATCTGACATTAGAATGTTGTCCTCAATCTGAATCTGATAAGGAACAAATGTGTAAGGTTCCTTATTCTAGTGCTGTCGGGAGCCTCATGTATCTTATGGTGTGCACCCGACCTGATATTGCTCAAGCAGTAAGTGCAGTGAGTAGGTTTATGATTAACCCTGGTCAAGAGCACTGGAAAGCTGTTAAGAGGATACTTAGGTACCTCAAGGGGACTTCTGATGTTGGTCTGATAATTGGTAATGAATCTGAACTCTTGCTAGCAGGATATTCTGATTCTGACTATCCAGGAGATGTTGATAGTAGATGGTCTATGACTGGTTATGTCTTCACTGTATGTGGTTCTGTAGTTAGCTGGAAAGCCACACTACAATCTTCTGTTACTTTATCTTCTAGTGAAGCAGATTATATGGCTCTGACTGAAGCTGCGAAGGAAGGGATATGGCTGAAAGGTTTTCTCAAGGACCTTGGTCTTTATGAAGAGGTTGCAACAGTCTTCTGTGACAACCTCAGTGCTATTTGTTTAGCAAAAGACCAAGTGCACCAAGAGAGGACAAAGCACATTGATGTGCGATATCATTTCCTTTGATCTGAGAAAAGGGTACAAGTAAAGAAGATTGCAACTTCTGATAATCCAGCTGACATGTTTACCAAACCTGTTACTCTGAATAAGTTAAGACACTGTCTTGACTTACTGAACATATCAAATCAGATGTAGTCTTTTTGGACTAACTGTTTATAGAGAGTGTCTCTCTATCTGTATGCAAAACAAATTAAGGTAGAGATTGCTGTATATGTAATTTGTTTTTACTTAATAATCTATTTTAATATTTTCATGTAATGCAGGAAAGGAAATATTAAAAGCCCGGGGATGCAGCAGTAGCACAATAACAGGAGGTCCCGCTGACCGGTCAGCGGGCCGAAATTTTTGGAGTAGAGCCTGGCCCGGTGCATGATCCGACCCGCTTAGGTTAAGGAACCGGCTGTTTATTTTTTGTATAAAATGATTTGTATTTATTTTTATGGTGGCTATTTTTTGACACGGTTGAAATGTTTATCTTCGTTCTCCTCCCACTCTGCACGATTTCGCGACTGCTCCGTGCTGCATACTGTAAGACATACTATTCTTGGTGTTAATATGTAACACATAAGCGTTTTCTGGTGGAGGTAGCTAGTCGTACTGAGTGACTAGCGAACCACGTTATTTGCTGTGTTGATTTCTCGTTTTGATTATGTCGTGGATGTTTGTGGATTGGGATATATATATTGCTTGTTTCTGTATTTTGTGTTGTTTTCTGTTCTTAATCTCACTACCCGTGGAAGCGTGATTTCCCAACATAATGTTTGTCTCACTCAAAATTTATTTTGTAATTAATTTTTGTAAAAATTAAACTATAAATAATTAAATCGAATATCTAAAAATATTATAAATAAACATAAAAATGAGATTTATTATTCATTAAGTAGTATATAGATGTTAAATGGTTTATGTATTTATGGGTTTCGGGGTTTATGAGCTTACTGATTTAAGTAAGCATGCATTTAAAGGTCTATAGACTTTATTTAAAAAATGAAATAACAAAAAATTTATTTTTATTATTTTTTATTATATTTTGAAGGTTATAACCATTGAAAATATAATAATTTTTAAATTATTTTCAAAAGTGAATACAATATTTATTTATTATAATCATAATAATTATATATAATATAAATTCAATATAATCAATTTTATTGATAGATATTCTAATAAAGCTAAAAAAATAAATTAAAATCTATAATGAATATGATTCATATTACTTAAAATATATATGAAAACTAAAAAGATTCAAAAGCAAAGGAAAATGTATTAGTAAATAATAATTATTTTATTTGAAATTTTTTTTTCTTTTAAAAAGTTATCTATACTTTTGGATTAAAAATAATTTATATAAATTATATCTATCTAACTCATAATTTATTATGTAATTAATATTTATATAAAAATAAACAAATGACTAATTAAAATGAATATTTAATTATAATGAAAACAATAATATTGAGATTTTATTATTTATTATTTCGGGTATACTGGTTTAATTTAATTAGATCTGTCCAATCAAATTTATTTGTAATTAATATTTCATAAAAATAAACTAATAAATAATTAAAATAAAATTAAAAATTATACTGAATACAATTTAAATGATATTATGATTTATTATTAATGTATACTAGTTTTTAATGGTTTAAGTATTTAGAAGTTTTTTCATTTAGGAGTTTAGTGATTTATGTTTTTAGGCATTTAGTGGTTTATAGGTATTATTTAAATAATTAAATAAGAAAAAAAATTTGTACTTTTTTTCTCATTTTTCTTAGGTTATAACCTTTGAAATATAATAATATTTAAAATCTTGAATGTAAATATTATTTTAGTTATAATAATATTATAATTATATATCATATAAATTCAATATAAACCAATTTTATTGATAGATATATCAATAATGATCAAAAATTAAAATAATAAAACTATTAATAATAAGATAGATATTAATTATAAACTATTGATAGATATTATATTAGCATTATTATAAGAAGTAATATCGGTTAATGCTTTTAGTAATTTAGGGGGTTTTGGTGTTTAGGAGTCTAATAGATTGAAAGGATTTAGGTATTTAGTGGTTAGAAGTTTTATTAAAAATAAAATTATAAAAAAATTATTTTTGTGAATTTTTATTCATTTTTGAAAAGTTATAACCTTTTAAAATATAATAATTGTTAAAATATTTTTCAATGTAATATAAATATTTAGCCTATATAATCTTAAAAAATTCTAAACATTAAAATTAACTTATAAGTTATTTTATCTGATATATATTATAATATAATCAAAAAATAAATTAATAAACTATTTGAATTAGATTGATAGAAATTACAAATATAATTTCAAAACCTATATACACTGATTCAAAATCAATGTAAATATATTACTAAATAATGATTTTTTGTTTTTAAATTTTTACTTCTTTTTTAATGTTATATTTTTTTTGATTAAAAATAAATTATTAAAATTATATTTGTCTCACTCATTATTTATTTTGTAATTAAGATTTATAAAAAAAATAATCTAATAAATAATTAAAATGAATATTTAAAATTATAATGAATAGAAATTTAAATGAGATTTGTGATTTATTATAAATGTTATACCGGTTTATTGGTTTGATTATTTATAAGTTTTGTTGCTTAGGAGTTTAGCAATTTATGTTTTTTGGTATTTTGTGGTTTATACGTTTTATTTATATAAAAAAAATGAAAAAATTTTTTTCGATTTTTTCTGATTTTCAAAGGTTATAACTTTAAAAATAAGATAATTTTTAAAATTTTTTGAAATGTGAATACCATGCATAATTATATTAATCTTTCTGATTATATATCATATAAATTCAATATAAACAATTTTAATGATTGATATTATAATAATGATCAAAAATTAAATTTATAAACTATTAATAAAAATATAAATTTTACTTAAAATATATCTACATGACGCAAAATGATTCAAAATCAAATCAAAATATATTACTAAATAATAATATATAATTTTTTAAATTTTTCCTTCTTTTTATTAGCTTATATCTTTTTTTATTAAAAATCAATTATTTAAATAATGTTTGTTTCGCTCGAAATTTATTTTGTAATTAATTTTTGTAAAAAATTAAACTATAAATAATTAAATTAAATATTTAAAATTATTATAAATAGACATAAAATGAGAATTTTTATTCATTAAGTAGTATATAGAAGTTAAAAGGTTTATGTATTTAGGGGTTACTAGGTTTATGAGCTTACTAAATTAAGTAAGGAGGTATTATTGGTCTATAGGCATTATTTAAAAAATGAAATAAAAAAAATTTATATTTATTATTTTTTATCATATTTTCAAGGTTATAACCATTGAAAATATGATAATTTTTAAATTTTTTTCAAGAGTGAATACAATATTTATTTATAATAATCATAATAATTATATATAATATAAATTCAGTATAAACAATTTTATTGATAGATATTCTAATAATTCACAAAAAATAAATTAAAATTCTATAATTAATAAGATTCATATTACTTAAAATATAATTAGAAAACCTAAAATGATTCAAAATCAAAGGAAAATGTATTACTAAATAATAATTATTTGTTTTGATATTTTTTTTAATTTAAAAAGTTTATCTATATTTTTTGATGAAAATAATTTATATAAATTATATCTATCTAACTCATAATTTATTTTGTAATTAATATTTATATAAAAAAACAAATAACTAATTAAAATGAATATATTAATTATAATGAAAACAATAATCTTTAAAATTATTATTTATTATTTAGGGTATACTGGTTTAATTATATTAGATTTGTCTCACTAATAATTTAATTTGTAATTTATATTTCTATAAAACTAAACTGATAAATAATTAAAATTAAAACTAAAAATTATAGAGAATACTAATTTAAATGATATTTATGATTTATTATTAATGTATACTTGTTTAATTATGTAAGGTTATAACCTTTGAAAATAATATTTAGTTATAATAATCTTAATAATTATAAAACATTAAAATTCAATATAAGTAATTTTATTGATAGATATTATAATTATGATCAAAATAAATTAATAAGCTATTATTAATAATTGATAGTAATTAAAATATAATTAAAAAACCTTATTTACAATGATTCAAAATCAAAGTAAAATATATTACTAAATAATAATTTTTTGTTATTTAATTTTTACTTCTTTTATAAGCTTATATTTTTTTTTGAATAAAAAATAAATTATTAAATTTATATTTGTCTCATTATTTTTTGTAATTAACATTTATATAAAAATTAATCTAATAAATAATTAAAATGTATATTAAAATTATAATGAATACAAATTTAAATGAGATTTGTGATTTATTATATATGGTATACCATTTTATTCGTTTGATTATTTAGGTGTTTTATTGTTTAGGAGTTTAGCAATTTATGTTTTTAGGCATATTGAGGTTTATAAGTTTTTATTTACATAATAAAAATAAAAATTTTTTTATAGATTTTTTATGATTTGTAAAAGGTTATAAACTTTGAAAATAGATAATTTTTAAAATTTTTTTGAAATAGCATACCATGTATAATTATATTAATCTTACTGCTTATAATCATATAAATTCAATATAAACAATTTTCATGATAGAACTTATAATAATGATCAAAAATTAATTAATAAGCTATTTATAAAATATAAATTTTAATCAAAATATTTAAATGTTGCAAATAATCAAAATCAAAATCAAAATATATTTCTAATAATAATATTTAATTTTTAAAATTTTTTTTTCTTTTATAAGCTTCTATTTAAAAAAAATCAATTATTTAAATAATGTTGTCACACTCAAAATTTATTTTGTAATTTATTTTTGTAAAAAATTAAACTATAAATAATTAAATTTTAATTTACAAAATTATTATAAATAGACATAAAAATTAGATTTAATATGCATTAAGTGTATATAGATGTTAAAGGGTTTATGTATTTATTGGTTTCGGGGTTTATGAGCTTACTGATTTAAGTAAGGAGGCATTACAATTTAATGATATTTATTATATTATTAATGTATACCATTTTAATGGTTTTAGTATTTAGAGGTTTTGTCATTTAGGAATTTAGTGATTTATGTTTTAGGCACTTAGTGGTTTATAGGTATTATTTAAACAATAAAATAACAAAAAATGTTGTAATTTTTTCTCATTTTCATAGGTTATAACCTTTGATAATATAATAAAACATAAAATTTTGAATTGTGAATACAATCTTTAGTTTATATTAATATTAATAATTAATATCATATAAGATTCAATATAAACACTTTTATTGATAAATATATTATAATCATCAAAAATAATTAATAAACTAATATAATAAGATAAAGATTAATTAATAAACTTTTTATAGCATTTTATAATTATCCTTTATTATATAGGTTATATAGTTTTAATTGCTTTAAGTATTTAGGGGCTTTTGGGTTTAGGAGTCTCTAGATTTAAATGTTTAGGTATTTAGTGATTTATAATTTTTATTTAAATAATAAAAATATAAAAAATTATTTTTGTAATTTTTTATCATTTTTGAAGGTTATAACCTTTGAAAATAATATTTAGTTATAATAATCTTAATATAAAAACATTAAAATTCAATATAAGTAATTTTATTGATAGATATTATAATTATGATCAAAAATAAATTAATAAGCTATTATTAATAAGATTGATAGTAATTAAAATATAATTAAAACCTATTTACAATGATTCAAAATCAAAGTAAAATATATTACTAAATAATAATTTTTTGTTATTTAATTTTTACTTCTTTTTATAAGCTTATATTTTTTTTTGAATAAAAAATAAATATTAAATTTATATTTGTCTCATTATTTAATTTGTAATTAACATTTATATAAAAATTAATCTAAAAATTAAAATGTATATTTAAAATTATAATGAATACAAATTTAAATGAGATTTGTGATTTATTATATATGGTATACCATTTTATTCGTTTGATTATTTAGGTGTTTTTGTTGTTAGGAGTTTTAGCAATTTATGTTTTTAGGCATATTGAGGTTTATAAGTTTTATTTACATAATAAAAATAAAAATTTTTTTTAGAGATTTTTTTGATTTTAAAAGGTTATAACTTTGAAAATGATAATTTTAAAATTTTTTGAAATATCAATACCATGTATAATTATATTATCTTACTGATTATTATCATATAAATTCATATAAACAATTTTAATGATAGAAATTATAATAATGATCAAAATTAAATTAATAAGCTATTTATAAAATTATAATTTTAATCAAAATATATTTAAATGTTGCAAATAATTCAAAATCAAATCAAATACATTTCTAAATAATAATATTTAATTTTTAAAATTTTTTTTTCTTTTTATAAGCTTATATTTAAAAAAAAAATCAATTATTTAAATAATGTTTGTCACACTCAAAATTTATTTTGTAATTTATTTTGTAAAAATTTAAACTATAATAATTAAATTTTAATTTAAAATTATTATAAATAGACATAAAATTAGATTTAATATCATTAAGTAGTATATAGATGTTAAAGGTTATGTATTTATTGGTTTCGGGGTTTATGAGCTTACTGATTTAAGTAAGGAGGCATTACAAATTTAAATGATATTTATTATTTATTATTATGTATACCATTTTAATGGTTTTTAGTATTTAGAGGTTTTGTCATTTAGGAATTTAGTGATTTATGTTTTTAGGCACTTAGTGGTTTATAGGTATTATTTAACAATAAAATAACAAAAAAAATGTTGTAATTTTTTCTCATTTTCATAGGTTATACCTTTGATAATATAATAAAACATAAAATTTTTGAATTGTGAATACAATCTTTAGTTATATTAATATTAATACTTATATATCATATAAATTCAATATAACAATTTTATTATAAATATATTAATAATCATCAAAATTAAATTAATAAACTAATATAATAAGATAAAGATTATTAATAAACTTTTTATAGATATTATAATTATCCTTTATTATATAGGTTATATAGTTTTAATGCTTTAAGTATTTAGGGGCTTTTGGGGTTTAGGAGTCTCTAGATTTAAATGTTTAGGTATTTAGTGATTTATATTTTTATTTAATAAAAAATATAAAAATTATTTTTGTAATTTTTTATCATTTTTGAAGGTTATAACCTTTGAAAATAATATTTAGTTTATAATATCTTAATAATTATAAAACATTAAAATTCATATACGTAATTTTATTGATAGATATTAAATTATGATCAAAAATAAATTAATAAGCTATTATTAATAAGATTGATAGTAATTAATATAATAAAAAACCTTATTTACAATGATTCAAAATCAAGTAAATATATTACTAAATAATATTTTTTGTTATTTAATTTTTACTTCTTTTTATAAGCTTATATTTTTTTTTTGAATAAAAAAAATAATTATTAAATTTATATTTGTCTCATTATTTAATTTGTAATTAACATTTAATATAAAATATCTAAAAAATAATTAAAATGAATATTTAAATATAATGAATACAAATTAAATGAGATTTGTGATTTATTATATATGGATACAGTTTATGGTTTGATTAGTTAGGATGTTTTTTGTTTAGGAGTTAGCAATTTATGTTTTTAGGCATATGAGGTTTATAAGTTTTATTTACATAATAAAAATAAAAATTTTTTTTTATAGATTTTTTATGATTTAAAAGGTTATAACTTGAAAATAAGATAATTTTTAAAATTTTTTGAATATCATACCATGTATAATTATTTAATCTTACTGATTATATATCATATAAATTCAATATACAATTTTATGATAGAAATTATAATAATGATCAAAATTAAATTAATAAGCTATTTATAAATTATAAATTTTAATCAAAATATATTTACATGTTGCAAAATAATTCAAAATCAATCAAATATATTTCTAAATCATAATTTTAATTTTTAAATTTTTTTTCTTTTTATAAGCTTATATTTAAAAAAAAATCAATTATTTAAATAATGTTTGTCACACTCAAATTTATTTTGTAATTAATTTTTGTAAAAAATTAAACTATAAATAATTAAATTTAATTTAAATTTAATAAATGACATAAAAA
>JAREIK010010380.1:0-46182 GCA_029783825.1 Sapria himalayana
TCATTTTCATAATCAATATTCCCATGTATAAACATATATAACTTATATGTTTTCTTTTTGATAGTAATATCCTTATTTGTGTATATTATTTTTATAAATACTTTTGTTTAATTTCTCATTTCCTATAATCAATATTCCCATGTATATAAGGTACATCTTTTTGTTTTGATAATAATATCCCTCTTTTCTTTCTTTTCTTTTTAGTGAGGAAGATAGTAATATTCTATTCATACTTCTCAATGTATAGAAATCATTTAAAAAATAGAGTAAAAGTATTTAATTAGGTGAGTATTAATTTACCTTTCATTTTTTCAATACAAGATACTAATATATTTTGACTTTGCTGTAATATCTAACATAAAATAAACAAATACGTGAGCTAGACAATTTATAGATATGACATTAAATGTCTCTAGGTTCTTAGGCTAATTGATTTTGAAATGGCATGACTATAGAGCACCCATTTTTATGAAAATATACCTCATTTTTTCCATACTGTCACTTTCTGAAAAATAGAAGATGAGAGAACAAAATAACAACATGTATAAAAATGACACGAGATCAAAAATAAAAAAGAATGGATAATCACCTGCTCAAAGCCAACAACAAGAATTGCCCACTCTATATCCCTTAATTAGCAAATTGGACCTTGCAAGATGAACTGGAGACTGAGCCTGAAAATGGAAATGGAAAAGAACTCTGTGGCATAATAGTAGCCTAAAATAGGAAGCAGATAACTCAACTACGGCAAAATCACCGACAAACCCAGCACCAACATCACAAAATCTGCATTGAATGATGGAAACATAACTAATTAAACTTCACAAAATAGCAACACAAAACACGATGCCGAAATATGATGCACAAGCCATGTACAACTCCACTTTCCATAGTTTGTAAATATAAGCCATGTAGAAACTGATGACAAGAGTATTTGACTACAATTTCTATCTTTCGATCCCAATTTTAACTACTTTTTAGCTTTTTATTTTGTCCTGCCAAGCTACAAAAAATATCCGTATAACAAGGGTAGCCATTAAGCATTATGCATTTTGGTAACATATCTACTAATTTAATAATAAAGGGGGCGAGGACATCGTGCAACGTGTAAGAATATATTCACTGAGATCATGTGCGAGAATACAACAACCCTGAGGAAGAAAGATATAAATAAGCAAAGAGAATTCCATCAATGAAGAAATGGAAAACGAAGCCATAGAGAAGCAGGCCGAGACTCTTCCACTCGACTCTCCAGTTTGTTGCCAGTGGAATTTTAAAACCTATTACATATTTTACAAATAAAATATACTAACTAATTTGTTCCAATTCAATACATTCATAATTAAAATTTTCATATCAATGACACTTATAATAGTGACAAGGTTTATATTTTTCAGCCCCTTATTAGTCTTAAAAAGCTATTATTCTTAACAATCTATTAGTCTTAACAATGACACATCTAGTAAGTGCCATAAAAACATAAAACATGTTCCAAATAATGATGTTTTTAGAAAAATTAAATGACATGTCTAATTAATATATTTTATTATACAAACAAATATTAATTTTTATCTTTTCCACTACAAATTTACAATCCAGTGTGTCTAATATTCAGCTGCAGGTTTTTAATTTATTTATGGAAAGACTTTTGTTCCCAAACTTGAAGAACTTGCAGATGTTTCACACAAGCAGCATATTATAAGCTGGCAGTAGATGCATACGTTAAAGTCAACTTCTTCAGCAAATGTATTGAGTGCTGTCAAAAGGGGGAGCTGTTCGACGAGGGACTCTGTTACATTTCCAACTGGAAAGAACGTGCCACCCAATATCATTACATTAAAAGAGACGAGGCATTATATAAGATGCAAAATATAAGATTTTGAGGATGCTACGAAGAAATGCAAAAAGATCGGAAGACAAGTTCATAATGGTGAAATAAGTTAACCTCTTCAATTCAAGTGATTCAATGTGTAGTTTTTTGAAAAAATTAAAGTGAATGGAAGAGTTGAAACAATTAGAAACTTAATGGGGAAACATCCTAGATGCTGCAAAGATCACCAAGGATATCAGAGGCCCTGCTTGAAGCCGAGATGTTGGAAAAGTCCGAACTATTTGAAGAAGATGCGCTAGTAAGTTAATGGGGAAACTTCTATATTTGCATATAATAGTGAGGGAGTCTTAATTTTATTAAATGAAGACTCGCAAGAAATCTAAAATTATATTAATTACATCAATTTATTAAAAGACGTAAACTTTTCAATTTATTTTTATTTCTCTTAGGGATAAATTAAATATTAATAATTTAATTTTAAAATTTAATATTATTACTTATTTTATAAATAAAACATTCAAATTTGAATGTAAAACTATTTAATTTTTATTAATTTGATCATAAATATCTTTTTATTTTTAATAAATAAAATTCAACTAAAATTTGATAATTTTTTTTAATCAAGAATAAAATTTAAAATTTTATTAGTTATTTTACAGAAAAAAAATACAAAAAATTACTTTCAAATCAATTAATTCAAAATTAATATTTTTCACATCAATGAAACTAATAAAAGTGTAAAGGTTTTTAATTTTCAGCCCCTTATTCCTTGGTAATTTTTAAGGAGTCAGAAATTTCCTAACCTATTAGCCTTATCAATGACACATCTAGTAAGTGTCATTCAATGTCTAATTACAAATAGAATAATAATATTTTCTGAAAGCGTCAATGTATAAAATTTAATTAATTTGAAGTTTTATTGTAGTGAGTGAAGCATCAATAGTAGAGAAAATGAAAATTAGAGCTTGCTTCAGGAAGACACAAAGAAGACGAGACCGAGAGAGAGAGAGAGAGAGACCAAGAAGGAATTGGGTTAGCTCCGAGTGAGGATAACAAGAGAAGATCAAATTCAAGCTAGTATTGGGGAGTGAAAACGAAACATATCCTCTAAATGGAAAAATGTGATGGAGAAGAAAGCATCCATGACAATCACTTTCTAATCCGCTATGCTTCTGCAACCTCCACTTCCAAGTACAAAAAAACTCAATTAAAATGAAGAGAATCAAACAAAAAGTTACACTTTCACCCCTAGTTTTACTCTGAATTAATTCTCAATAGGAATCCATGGGCTCACTGAATTCACTCACAATTGTCATGATCACAAGGCCACTCACGCATGTCCAGATACTTCCTCTCCCATAACCAAACATGAGAATATAACGTTTCTTCCCCCCCCCCCCCCCTCTCTCTTTCTTTGCTTGTGATTTATGATAAGTTTATGCATAATATAAGATGCAAAACAGAAGATTTTGGAAGATACTGTGAAGAAATGCAAAATGATCGGAACAAGTTCACATTGATGAAATAGGTTAACCTCGTCAATTCCAGTGATTCAATGCACTATTTTTTGATAAAAGTAAATGTATGGAAGAGCTGATACAATTAGAAACTTAATAGGGAAACTTATAGGATGGTGCAAAGATGGCCAAGGATATCAGAGACGCGAGCTTGAAGCCGAGCTGTTGGTAAAGGCCGAACGTGATGAAGAAGACGTGCTCGTCTTTCTAGTGATCGATTCTTCATTTTATTAAATTAAGTTAAAAATAATATTAAATTAATCACATAATTTTATTAATTCACCTTAAATTTACATTTTATTTTTATTTCTCTTAGGGATAAATTAAATATTAACAGATTAATTTTAAAATTAAATATTAGTACTTATTTTATAAATAAAAAATTCAATTTTGAATGTAAAGTATTTAAATTTTTTTTTAATTTTATCATAAGTTTCTTTTTATTTTTAATAAATAATTTTCAACTAAAATTTGATAATTTTTTTTATTAATCTAGAGTAAAATTAAAAATATTATTACTTATTTTACAAAAAAAATACATAAAATATTAGTTACAAATCAATAAATTCAAAATTAATTTTTTCACATCCATGACACTAATAAAAGTGACAAGGTTTTTAATTTTCAGCCCCGTATTCCTTGGCAATTTTTAAAGAGTAAAGAAATTTTCCTAACCTATTAGTCTTAATAATGACACATCTAGTAAGTGTCATTAAATGTCTAATTACAAATATAATAATGAGATTTTATAAAAGCGTCAAGGTATAAAACGTCATTAATTTGAAGTTTTGTTGTTGTTATATTTTATAAATCTTTGTATCATTTCATTTATTTATATGTCTATCTATCTATCTATCTATATGTCTATTAATCAATTTGCCTAACTATCTTTCTGTCGATCTTTCTATATATCTTTCTGTCGATAGGTCTATATTTCTATCTATCTATCTATCTATCTATAAATCTAACTTTCTTTGTTTCAATTTGTGAATATATTAATCTTTCTTTCTTTAAATCTTTCTATCAATCTAATTAACTATCTATCTATTTATCTATCTATATATTTATCTAACTATTTATTTATTTATTTGTCTATCTATTTATCTATCTATCTACCTTTCTATCAAGTTGTTTAACTTTCTTTCTATCTATTTGTTTATATATCAATGTATCTATCTATGTATCTTTATAACTATATATCTGTCTGTCTGTCTATCTATCTATTTATTTTTCTATCTATCTATCTAGATGTTAATCAATATATATGTATATCTATTTATCACTTTATCTATCAAATAGTCAAACCATCAAATTGTCTTTCACTCAATCAATCTATCTTTCTATTTACCAAACTATCTAACTACATTTTAGTCTATCGGTCTATTTGTCTATTTGTCTATCTGTTATTTATGTATCTATCTATATGTCTATCTATCTATTTTTTTATCTTTCTATGTGTTTATGTATCTATATGACTATCTATCTATATGCCTATCTATTTATCTAACTATCTATCTATCTATATATCAAATTTTCTATCTTTCTATATATCTATCGATCTATTTATCTATCTATCTACTTATCCATATATTTATTTGTATATCTTTCTAGCTATCTATATATCCAAATGTCTATCTATCTATCTATCTATCTTTCTTTATATATCTATCTTTCTATAGCTATATATATATATATATATATATCAATCTATCTACTTATCTATCAATCTATCTTTATAATTATTTATCTATCAATATATTTATCATTCTATCTATGTATATACCTCTCTATCTATATATCTATATATGCACATATTTTTTAATCTACCTATCTACCTATCCATCAATTTGTCAATCAATTTATGTCTATCTAACTATTTTCTCTCTATTTATTTATTTGACTATCTTTCTATATATCAATCTATATGTCTATATATCTATCTATCTATCGATCATTTATTTATTTATTTATCTATCTATTTATCTAATTATATCTCTCTATTTACCGATATGCTTATCTACTTATATGTCTATTTGACAATCTAACTATCTTTTTGTTATATATATATATATATATATATATATATATATATATATATATATCTCTCTCTCTCTCTCTCTCTGTATATCTGTCTATGTAGCTATTTGTCTATCTGCCGATCTTTATATCTAGCTATATATATATATATATCTTTCTTTCTTTCTTTCAATTATTATATCTGTCTATTTGTCTATTTGTCTATATATCTATCATTCAATATGTATATATCTATTTATCTTTCTACATATATGCCTATTTCTCTATCTAGTTACTTGTAAATCTATATACCAATTTATTTGCATATCTATATCTCGGTATATCTTTCTATCTTTCTCCATGTGTCTATAAATCTATTTATCAATCTGTGTCTAACTCTTTATCTGACTATCAATCTTTCAGCATATCTATATATATAATGACATAGTTTATAATGTATCTACCTACCTATCTATCTGGCTATCTATCTATTTGGGTATCTATGAATCTCCCTATCTGCATATGTATTATATAATTATCTATATATATATATATATATCTATTTATGTGTATATATATTTATCTCTCTTTTTGTCGATCTATCTATCTATATATCTATATAACTTTTTATATATCTCTATATATATCTCCCTATCTTTCTATATTTTATCTATCTATTTATCTTTTTTTTCTATTAGTATATCATTCGATATCTCTAACTATCTATTTATATATTAGTCTCTCAATATGTCTATCTGTCATTTTATCTATTTGTCAATCAATCTTTCTTCCTATCAGTATATATTTTTATCTATCTATCAATCTATTTGTATCTCTATCTATCTGTCTGTCTATCTATCTATCAATTTATCAATTTATATATCTATATATCTATCTGTCTATCTATCTATTTGTTCATCTATATATGTGTCTATCAATCAATCAGTCTGTCTATTTGTCTCTCTTTCTACATGTATATCTATTAATCTATCTATTATTCGTCTATGTGTCTTTGAGTCTATGAGTCTATCTATCAATTTATCTATATATCTATCTCTCTATTTATCTATATATCTATCAGTCTATTTGTCTATATGTATATCTACCTATCTATCTATCTATTTTTCTATCTATCTAACTATCTAATTTATACCTATTAGTCTATTAGTTTTTCTATTTTTCTAACTATCTATATTTCTATTAGTTTATCTGTCTATTTGTGTCTATTAATCAATCTATCTTTCTAGCTATCTTATTTCTATTTATTAATCTATCTATCTATTTATCTGTATATTTGCCTATCTATCTATATGTCCATCTATTTATTTGTTTATTTATCTAAATGTCTATATGTCTATCAATCTAAATATGTAACTATCTAACTATGTATATTTCTATCTATCTATCTATCTAACTAATTATCTAAGGAACTATATAACTGTCTATCTATCTATTATATATCTATCTGTCTGTCAATCTATCTATCTATATATCTATCTATATGTCTATCTATTAATTTGTCAATATGTTTATTAGTATATTTCTATATCATTCTATATATCTATGTGATTATTTAACTAATTTTATATCTATTAGTCTATCAGTATATTAGTCTATCTGTCTATTTATCAATCTATCTACTTGTATATCTATCTATCTAGATATCTATCTTTCTACTTATCTATATATCTGTCTATATAGTTATCTATCTATCTTTCTATGCATCAATCTTTATATCTATATGAATAAAAACTTATCTTCCAATCTACCTACCTATCTATCTATTTATTTGTATATCTATTCATCTATCTATTTGACTATCTATATAAATATTAGTCAATCAATTAAACTATCTATATGTCTATCTTTATTTCTATCTATCATTCTATTTGTATTTTTTGTCTATATATATATATATATATATATATATATATATATATATATATATATATATCTATTTGTCTTTCTCTCTATCTCCCAATCTACCTATTTGCCTTTCAATCTATCTAACTATCTGTCTATTTATCTATGTATCTATCTATCTATCTATTTATCTATCTGTCTAGATATCTTTCTTTCTTTCTATATTTTGTCTATTTGGCTGTGTCTATCTATCTATCTAGTTGTCTATCATTTGATTTGTCTATATTTCTATTTGTCTATTTACATATATATTTAGCTATCTATCTATTTATATTTCATTTTGGCTTTCTAAAAATCTCTTTATATTATCTATCTATCTGCATATCTATCTTTCTATCTATCTATGTATTTATCAATCAATCTATCTATGTGTCTATATGTCAGTCTATATAACTGGCTATATCTCTATTGATCTATCAATATATCTATATATCTAACTTTCTATTTGTCTATGCATATATATATTATATATATAATTATCTTTCTATTTTTCAATCTATTTATCTATAAATATATAAATAACTATCAATCTATCTATATGTCTATATGTTTATTGGTCTATCTATCATACTTACTATTTCTCTATCATTCTATCTATATTTTAATATCTTTATCTATCTATCTCTCTATATGTCTTTATATCTATCTATCTCTTTAATTTTCTATCATTAAATTTTTATGTGTACCTAATGATTTGTCTATTTTTCTATTTATATATCTTTATTTCTATTTATCTAACTATTTGTCTCTTAGTCTATCTTTTATATCTTTATATGTTTATCTATCTATCTATCTAACTATCCATCAATCTATTAGTCATCTATGTGTGTGTGTGTGTGTAAATATACATATTTGTCTATATATCTATCTATCTATTTCTCTATCTTTCAATATATCTCTATTTCTCTCATTCTTTCTTTATTGTATATCTATTAACAATATATCTTTCTATATATATATATATATATATATATTATATATAATATATATATAATATATATATATTCTATCTATCTTTCTATCTATATGCCTATCTAACTAACTAACTATATATATATATATATATATATATATTTGTCAATCTATCTATTTTTTCTCAATCAATCTATATATTTATGTATCTTTTTATCAATATATATGTATATCTATCTATCTATAAATTGTATAAATGTCTAACTATCTATGTATCTATCTATCTGTCTATTTTCAAACTATCTAACTTTTTCTTAGTCTATTAGTCTATTAGAATATCTTTCTTTTGTCCATCTATTTTATATGTCTATGTTTATCTATCTATATATCTATCTATATATCTATCTATCTATCTATATATCTAACTATTAAAATATCCATCTACCTAACTGTCGATCAGTTTATTTGTCTATCTGTATAGGTTTGTATCTATCTATTTGTATATCTATATAGGTGTGTATCTATCTATTTGTCTATCTATTTATGTGTCTATGTATCTATGAGTTTATGTGCCTATTTTATTTTTGTCTATCTACATATCTGGATATCTATTTATGTGTATCTATTAATCTTGATGTCTTTCTATCAATCTATATATCTATCATTATATCTCTCTATCTATCTGTCTTTTTATGTATCTATCTATTTATTTATATGTCTATGAGTTTATCTAATTTATTTGTCTATCTGTGTGTCTCTATATATCTATCTATCTATTTAACTATATATCTATTTATGTGTATATCTATATATCTATCTATCTATCTCTCTATCTATCTATCGATATATCTATATATCTATATATCTATATATCTATCTATATGTATATCTATCTTTTTGTCTTTTTATTAATCTATCTATTTTTATATCTATCTATCTACCTTTCCTTCTATCTATCTATCTGTGTATTTGTCTATCTATATGTATATCTATCTATATGTCTATCTATCTATATGTCAATATATCAATCTATCTATTTATCTATTTATATGTTTATCTATCTATCTATCTATTTATCTATTTATCTATCTATCTATCTATCTATGTGTATATCTATTTATCTCTCTATCTATTGACAATTAATTTGTCAATTTATATATCTATCTATCTTTCTATATCTCTTTATGTCTATCTATCTATCTATTTGACTATTAGTGTATCTTTCTATATATATATATATATATATATATAATGTCTTTCTTTCTCTATATGTGTATATCTATCTTTCTATCTATTTGTCTATCTATCAATCAATCTGTCAATCAATATTTCTATATATCTATATATCTTTATGCTATATATCTATCTATCTATTTATATGTGTATATATCTATCTATTTATATATCTTTTTATCTTTTTATCTTTCTATTTGTATATCTATCTATTGTCTATCTATCTATTTGTCCTCTGTGTAATTTATCTATACATCAATCTGTCTAGTATTTTATATATCTATATGTCTATTTGTATATCTATATGTAAGTCAAATTGTCCTTCTCTCTATCTGTCTATCTATGTTTCTATATGTCAATCATTTTGACAACCTCGTTATCTATTTAACTAAAAATATAAATATCTATTTTATTTGTATATCTATCTATTTTCTATGTCAAGCAATCCATCTATCTATCTAAATGTCCTATTTATCAAATATTTATTATTCTATATGTATATCTACTTCTATATCTATTTTTAATCTATCTATCGGTCAATCAATATACTTTCTATTTGTTTATTTGTCAATTTATCTAACTTTCTATCTGTCTATCTATCTATTTTTTTATTTATCTAACTATTAATCTATCTTCCTATCAATCTATTTGATCTATATGTCTATCTAACTATCTATCTATCTATCCGTCTATCTATAGGTATATATATATATATATCTATCTATATATTTGTCTATCTCTCTATTTTCAATCTGTTTATCATTCTATTTGTCTATCTCTGTATTTGTGTATCTATCTATCAATGTAACTACCAATCTAGCTATATGTCTATTTGTAAATTTTTCTAATAACATACAACATTATGTTTAATTATATGTGTATAAATATATATAAATATTTGTATAACTATATAACACTCTATATAATTAAATATAACTATATTTGTAACTATGTTACATATATGTAAATCTATATATTTGTTTATGACTTTGTATTCATTTATGTATAATTACTTATAATTACTTGGAGCTATGGATCAATGCAAAACAGCCTCAGAAATCAGGTATGATTTGGATGATAGCTATCATACACTACTTTCTTTTTCCTTATAAAACTAATGTATGCTGATAAAATATTATTAAAATTTGAAACTAGTAATCATATCACAATGTTCCTATAAAAATGAGAGTAATATAAGCTCCAATTTATTTAACAATTTACATCCTCAGTTCATTGGGTCCACTCGGGAAAGCTGTATGAGTTGGTAATGAAATCATACAAATCTTATGAGTTTGATGCTGCTTAAAATGAGGAATTGGAGCTATGGATCAGTGCAACCAGCCTCAAGAAATCAGGTATAATATTGATGATAGCCATCACAAATTGCTTTATTTTTTCTTTATTAAACTAATGAATGCTGAAAAAAATGATCATAAAATTTGAAACTTGTAATCATATTAGGCTCGTATTATATTTCTATCAAGGCTATTTATAAACTTCTATAGACTATTATGCATTTCTATTTAATATTACTTATCATCTAGTTTGTGCTTTGCTTATTCACTTGATATCTACATGAAAACATCCTTTGAGTAGCCATGTAATTTTACATGTGGAACTTGATTGAGTATATATGTACATGTACATATATTATATGTACATGTACATATATTATATGTACATTACATATATAATGGTATATATGTATAAATATTTACCAGTAAATATGTACATACTTGTACATATATACTATGTAGTGTAAATGTACATACATGTACATATATACTATAGTGTATATGTATACATGTATATATTTACATATACACTGCCGTGTATATGTACATTTACTGAGTATATATGTACATATAAAAACTTGTACAAGTATACCAGTATATATGTACATATACATATATACCAGTGTATACATATATACTCCTATATATGTATATGTACATATATATCAGTATATATATACATATATACAATAGTATATATGTACAAATATATTACAGTATTATATATTTATGACATTAAGATTTGCAAAATCATGACATTGAGTTTTTAGTGATGTAGAATTTAGCATGGTTTGCATTAAATCAAAATTTTGCAATGTTTGTAGTAATCTAAAACTTTTAATTTGTTATATCTGCTACTAAACTATATGTGTAAATATAAGTATATTTGTAATTATGTATACATATATGTATATATATATATATATATATATATATATTGTTTATAACTTTGTTATATTTATGTACTACATATAACTTCTTGTATGAAGATATCTATATATAACTATATGTTAACTATATATAACTATTTATAACTATATATACTATATGTATAATAACATATAAATATAATAATTGTATCTTACTATATGTTTAACTATATAAAACTTTTTACATTTATATTAATGATTAATCGGCTATAAGAATAAAAAAGTAAAATTTATGATTAATTAAAAAATTTATTTAAATATTAAGAAAATTAGTATTTTGTTTAATGAAATTATGATTATGAAGTATCTGAAGATGATAACTTTTTAATTCAAATAAGATATATGTAAGTTATAGGTTGGTTTGTCGAATTTAGTCTTTATAACCTATTAAAAATACTTAGACATCAATTATTGGTCTACTTTTTTTAGAGGACATGAATAATCTAGACGCATTGAGTTTGAAAAATTATATAAATTTTTTTTGTGATATCTAAAATGTCTCGTGATTAGCTGATCTTTACTGTGTTTAGTGTATATTAAAATCTATCATATTTATGAGTGTGAATATTATTTTAGATAGGAAAATCAAATTACAATCAATATTATTGAAATTTTGTTATGGTAGAAAGATTAATATAATACATAGATGAGTCTTGAAAATCAAATTCATACATTACAAAAAAATACATATGATGATGTATATGATAAAATTTAAAGTTGCACAGATCATACCAGTTAGATTGAAAACGATGTTATAATTTTTATCATTTTATGACTTGATGATTTGTAATATTTTTTATGTTTTAGTTTTATTTTGAAAGATTATGTTACCATATTTTAATTTAATAAGTATTAATTATAATTTTAATTTAAATAATTTTTTAATGTTTTTTTAATTCATAATTTTAAATTTTCTATATACTAGGTATGTGTGTATATATTCTATATTTACATTATGTATACTTGTATCTACACAATAATTTCTATCTATATACAATGTGTATATGTATATATTCAATGTGAGTGTATATACACATTGTATGTACATTCTATATACATTATGTATGTATTTTGTATATTATAATACACAATAATTATATTATGTGTATATATAGATACACATAACAATTAACACATCTATGTTATGTATAACATATTGATATAATTCTGCCATCATGCTTAGCATTGTCGCCTGCACACACTATCCAGGAGACATGGCCCATAGTAGTCCAGGGTCTAGGGCCAAGGCCCTTGTGAGGTGGACCAGGTGCCATGGACAGGCCCTGACTAAGGCATGCTTGGCTCTCCTAGTTCAGACCCAGGCTATTCTAGGTTGGGCACGTGCCGGGCCAGACAATAATCATTCTATCACAATTGTTGACAAAGATTTTTATGAGAACTATTTGGAGTATCTTAATTTCTTTTTTCTATAAAGTTTGAGGTGATGAAAATATATAATATTCATTATATTTATTGCACAATTTTAATTTATATATTTTTATTTCACTTGTATCTAGTCTAGGTAGTGTAGTGCTTATATTGATGGCATGCTCCAAACACTTTAACTTTTTTTCTTTCAAAAAAACATCAGGTGTCTTGGGGCAGTCTCCAACATGTTAGCGGAAATTATGGTGGTGATGGTGGTATTATCACTTTTATTTCTCTCGTTTTATATCATGTTCAATAATATAAATACATGCATTTAGGTGCCTGATTCTTAATGCAACCAAACCTATAAAAGAGACAAAGTACAATGCCACACAGAAGAAGAAATACATGATGAAAATTTATCTTCGAGAGCATGTTAGATTTATAAGATAGAAAGCATGTTGTGATTGAATTAGCATCAAGGTCATTGGAGATTGTATTATTTTGTTTTGGCACGTGTTATTTTTTTTGTTATGTTTTGTAAGATAAAAATTCTGTATGTCTGGACATGTACTGTTCTAATTTTCACTGGGCGACTTTTTTGTATTTCTATTTGTCAATTAGTTCTCATAAAGTCTGGAGACTGTGCAATTTGTTAATGATATTAGGTTTCTACTTACCATGCAGAGTTGATGTTCTAGCAATGCAATACAGGGCCTCATGTGCTATCCCTTGTGGTGTGCTGATCTTTCTTTTCAGTCATGTGGCACATGACATGCACTGTATATGTACAATTATATAAGTATGAATATACTTGGTATATACAAACGTATTTAATGAGTATATACGTTGGTATATAACGAGTATGTACATAAGTGGGTGCATATATTTATTTGTAGACATGTATATATTGTCATACATACATGCCCATTCACACACGCAGACACACATGTTTGACTATATAATTGTTTGGGCTAGTCTCGTCATCATCATGCATTGCTTACCGATGCAGGTCATAAAAGTCATGAATATTAGACCTTTCCCAAATTGTGGCATGAAGATATTTCTTATCTAGGCCAGCCTGGCAGACATAGGTTGGTCTTAAATCTTTTAGTAATTGGGTAGATATGCAATTATCACATGGTACAAAGCATATGTATGAGGAAATAAGTTTTCTTGCTGTAGGTACTACAAAGATTGGTAATAATTGTACTATGTCTTAGGATGATGATAATGATGCTCGTGTAGTGTCGTGTAAAATTTTATTACATCTCACAAAACTGTATTCAATTGGAAGAAAAAACGTATCATTACATGATTTTTACCAACCGCAAGTGCCAAGAGGAATATCAGGTTCTGTTTAGGGAGAAGCAGCTCGCCGCCACGTAAAAAACTCACTCAATCTCAAAATAAGTGGCTGGTAGGGAAGTTTATCAATCGAGCATTATCGCCAGCCTCACTTTTATTATTAGCGGTAGCAGCGACAGTGGCAGCGATAGTAGTAGTAGTGGAAGTGGCAGCAGCAGTGGCAGCAGTAGTGGCAGCAGCAACAGAAGCGGCGCCTGCAGCAGCAGAAGCGGTGCCTGCAGCAGCAGCAGCAGTGGCTGTAGTAGGGGCAGTGGAACTAGTAATGGCAGCCACATTAGCAATTGTGGCAGCAGCAGCGGCAGTAGTAGGAGCAGCAGTAGCAGTAGCAAATGCTGTATGTACATACATATATATGCACATATATTACTACAGTATTTGTACATATAATACTACAATATTATATGTACATATATACTGAGTATATATGTACACAATAAATATGTACATATAATACTGTAGTAAAATATGATCATATACACTATAGTATATATGAACATATATACTACAGTATAATATATTTATCAAAACATAACTTTTTTATTTGTTTTTTTTTGATTTTATTCACTGATTTAAATTTCGTACAGATATGGTACCTCATTATTCTCCATATGAAGTTTGTATAAGTGAGATTTTTTATTAGACATGATGCACCACGACTCATATAGCTTTGTAGCAGTAGAAATATGGTGAACGAAGGAGCTGAGGAAGAGAAAGCAACATCAATGCACAGATAGATTATACTTTATGCATTATTAGTAGATACATTGATGAATAAGATTTAATAAAATTTTGTTATGTCTTTGTTTTAAATATGTAAGACAAGGGTTGCTTAGATTGCAGTTATTCAAGATTAATATTCTAATAATTTATTCATCATTTTGTGTTGCACATTAGCATGGTGGAGTGATCCATTTTTCTAGGTTCAAGTTTCTTATTTATTTGTTAATGGTTACTACTACAGATGATCAGTCTCTATTTCATATGCCAGTTCTTTGTTAGCTTGTCAACTCAGTAATGGTGGGGCAGAGCAACCCCCTTATAAGCCTTGGGACCGGGAAGAGAGTTCTGGTTGCGGGGAGGCAAGATGCAAACTTTGATGCCCCAAGCTTGGCTCGTGGCTCGTCTTCCAGGTTTTTCTCTAATAGTTTTCAAAGATATTTTCTAAAATTTAAATAATCTTCGTATTTCATATTTATGTTGATAGCGAAGTTTTCTGTCATCTTTGTGAAGTATAAATGGGATCATATTAATTTGTTGCAGTTTTGTGTTATCTTTGTGAAGTATAATGGGATAATACTAATTTGTTGTAGTTTTGTGTCATATGAGGTTATGTGATTATATATACGTACATATAATACTACAGTATATACGTACATATATACTGTAGTATATAGTGCATATATACTGAGTATATACGTACTTATATATCGAGTATATATGTACGTATATACTGAGTATATATGTACGTATATACCGAGTACATATATACTCGGTATATACGTGCATATAAACTTAGTATATACGTGCATATATACTTAGTATATACGTGCATATATACATGGTATATACGTATGTATAAACACAGTATATACGTACTATAAACTCGATATATACATACGTATATAATCAGTACATACGTACGTATATATTCGATATATACATACATATATACTCAGTATATACACATATATATGTTGTAGTATATTAGTACATATATACTAAGTATATACATACATATATACTATAGTATATATGTATGTATATACTATAGTATATGTACATATAATACTATAGTATTATATGTATATTTATACTCAGTATATAAGTGCATATAAACTTTTTATAGACATGCATATATACTTAGTATATACATATGTATATGCTCGGTATATACGTACTATATACTTGGTATATATGTACTATATACTCGGTATATATGTACTCGGTATAAATGTACTATATACTCTGTATATATGTACTATATACTCTGTATATATATAAATATATACTCAGTATATACGTACATATATACTTGGTATATACATAAATATATACTAGGTATATACGTACATATATACTCAGTATATACGCACATATATACTATAGTATATGTACATATAATACTGTAGTATTATATGTACATATAATATTGTAGTATTAAATGTACGTATATATCAAGTATATATGTACTCAGTATATATGTACATATAATACTACAGTATATATGTAGATATACTGTAGTAATATATTTAACGAGTGAAATGTTTGTATATATGTACATATATATTATAGTATTATATATTTATCAAAACATAATTTTTTTTATTTATATATTTTGATTTTATTGGCTTGTTTAAATTTCGTATAGATATGGTATCACATTGTTCCCCATATGAAGCTTATATAAGTGAAGAGATTTTTTACTAGATATGATGAACCATGACCCGGACATCTTTGTTGTAGCAGAAAGATGGTGATCAAAGGAGTAGAGAGAAAGAAAGCAATGTCAATGAATGGATAGATTATATTTTATGCATTGTCGGTATATACATTGATGAATAAAATGAAATACAATTTTGTTATGTTTTTGTTTGATTTATGTAAATTATTGAATCAAAATAATTAATTGAATGATTTTATTTTTTGTTAATTAGAAATTATTTTTGTTTATAGTTTCTGTTTATAGTTTTAGTTTTTGTTAATTAGTATAAAAAAAATTTCTGAAAATAGTTTTGGAATAAAAATAACTAGGGAATTTTCTGTTGCTAATTTAGCTAGGGAATTTTCCCTTGCTAATTAAGCTAGAGAATTTTCCTTTGCTAATTTAGCTAGAGATATTACCGTCACTAAAACTTTAGATAGGGACTATTTCCCTCACTACTTTTTAGTGACGAGCACTTTAGATTAAGAAAGCTTCTGTCATCATATAAGTTTAGTGACGAAAAAGCACTAGTTAGCTAGGGAATTTTCCCTTGCTAATTAGCTAGAAAATTTTCACTTACTAATTTAGCTAGGAAAATTAATATTTTAGCTAGGGATATCTCCGTCACTAAAATTTTAGCTAGGGACTCTTTCCCTCGCCAATTTTTAGCGATGGGCACTTTAGATTGGGACGGTTCCGTCATAATCCGTCGCTATATCCCATTCAGCGACGGAAAATGCCCATTTAGCTAGGGAAATGTCCCTAGCTATATGGGGTTTTTCTTGTTGTGATCATTCTTTTGGCACTTTTGTATCATTTCTTATATTTAAATAGACATCATTTTATGATTATTATATTTATTTAGATCTGTGCAAATATTAGATTAATACCTAGAGTGATATATTCTATGGAAACTCTAAATTATTCCAAGTCAAGTATTAATATTCAAGGGTAATATTAATACATTAAGACTAAAGGAATGTTTACTAATATAGATATTAATTTAACACTTGAGTATTTGTTGGAGAACATATACTGAACTGACCCGCTTTGATAATGTTTATTGGATTGTTATATAACTGTCATATATATTCTCATAGTGAATATTAGAATGAATTTTCCATTGACCTAAAGTCACTACAGTTCTCTACATAAGGAGTTGTATACTTTAGTTTCAATAAATGCCACTGATAACAAGGATGGTTATAGGGTTGTTTACTAAGTATACAATTAATTGTTTATAGGGATGTGATTTATGTAGATGGAATTTGTCCATTCTTTATAACAACAATGATATCAGTTGCCTCCTTGATTGAGTAGGACTACTAAAATACATGACCATGCTGAAATAAGTCAATATGAGATTATAGCTTATTTGTTTAAGTCAATTTACTTAAAGATCAAGAAACATATAGATTGATGTGTGAATGTTAAATTTTAGAAATGTGCATCATTATTGACACATCCTTTTAGTAAATTTTACATCCTTTAGAAAATTGTGTGAAAAAAAAAACCAAAAGGTTTTATAAAATGGGAGAGTTAAAACAAGAGAAATAATAAAGAAACATTTATGTGGATACCACTAGAGGCACGAACTTTTGACTGTGCTAGGTTTCAACCTGAACCATTCAGAATCAAAAGTATTTTTTCTACACTACAATAAGAAATATCCTTGTACTTTGTTTAATTCTATTCACTTGGATCATTGGTTGGTTCCTAGTCCGAAACAAGATTCAGATATGAAATTTACTGGAATCATAACAAGATAGACATATAGAATGAAAGATAGTTAGATAAATAGATATATAGATAGATAGATGGATATACAGATAGATATATAGACATATAAATAGGTAATAGATAGTAGATAGGTAGATAGTAGATAGGTAGATTAGTAGATAGATAGATAGACAAATAAATAAATAGATAGATATATAGATAAATAAATAGACATGCAGACAGGTAAATATTCAGATATATAAAAAGATAGATAGACAAGTAGAAAGATCAATATTCAGATATAAAGATAGATAGAAGAATATAAAAATTGATAGATAAACAAATAAACAGATAGAAAAATAGACAAATAAATAGATAGAAAGATAGATAACTAGATACATGGACATATAGATGGATAAATAAATAAACAGATAATAGATAGTGAAATAAATATATAGAGATATAGGCATATAGACAGACAGATATATATATATATATATATATATATATATATATATATATATATATATAGATTGTTAGATAAATAGATAGACAAATAGAAATATTGATAGATAGACAAACATATAGATAGACATATAGAAAGAAAGATAGGTAGATAAATAACAGATTGATATATAGAGTGATAAAGTGATAGATAGATCGACAAATAGGCAGATAGATAGCAAGACATTTAGATTGATTGATTGACATATAGACAAATATGTAGAAAGATATATAAAAAGATAGAATTAAAGATATATAGATAGCCAGATAGATAAATAGATAGATAGATATAAAAATAGATAGATATACAAAAAGAGAGATATATTAATATATAGAAAGATAGATAGACATAAAGATAGATAGATAGATAGGTAGATAGACAAATAGAGAGATAGAGACAGACAAATAGACAAATCAATAGAGAGGTAGATAGATAGATATAAAAATAGATAGATATACAAATAGTAAGATTAGTAGATAGGTAGATAGGAAAATAGATAGATAGATAAATAGATAGGTAGTCAGATAGAGAAATAGACAAATAGATATATTGGCAGATAGATATATAGATAGATAGATAACTATATAGATAGGCAAATAGATAACCTTCTTCTTCAAAAAACTGCTCTCAACTTCTAGAGAGAGAAAATCCCGTTTCTAGAGAGAGAAACCCCCCATTTTTGCTCAAATCAAGCTCCTTTCAAGCTGAAAATAGAGCAAAACAGCTTATTTTCAAAAAATAAGTCCTTTGCCTTGATAACAAAGGAGCCCTGTGCCTCCCTCATGCTCATTCGAAAAAAAAATGGGGAGTCCCGTTATCATATTTTCACCCGAAGAGATGAGGAAGTTACAGGCACCTTATGAACACATGCTCGTTGGGAGTTCTCCCACGGCAGGCCTCGCCGAGCGAAATACTTTAGTTTATCTCCTCTCTAAAGCTCACGGGTAAGGTAAAGTTGGCAGATTACGATGCACGCTATGTTTTTTTGCAGTGTTTCTCGAACGAGGACTTCTATCGTTTATGGCATAGAGGAATTTGGCAAGTTAACGGCTATCCGATGCGTGTGCTAAGATGGACGAAGTACTTCAGTCTAACGGAGGAGGCTCCCCTTGCCCCGGTATTGTTCACTTTGCTGAACCTTCCCATATATTTGTTTAACACCCATTCTCTCTATGCTTATCTCTTCTTATTTGGGTAAGCCATTGATTCGTGATGAGGCCACTGGTATCTATGACATGGCCAAGCCAGGCTCGCGTCTGTGTGGAGTGCAACCTCCTCAACTTCCCCCTAGCAGAATATGGATAGGCGAAAGGGGAAGATGTGCAGAATGAGAGATTTTGGCAAACGGTTATACCTGAAAATTTTCCCCCATACTGCCTTACCTGTAAAAGACTTGGGCACGATATGGTTGTGTGTAAAATGGGAACATAATACATAGGTGAGGTGCAATGGCAGGAAGGAAGAAGAAGTAGGGTTGAAAAATGGATAAGAAAAGAGGTTGAGGGCCCGAAACATGGAAAAATGCAAGCTTTAGAGGATGAAGAAGAGGAGAGTAGGAGGGAGAGGGAAATTATTTTCTAAATATGGAGGAGGGCAGAACTAATATAGAAGTAAGCTTAGAGATAAGAAATGAGGAGAATAAGGAAGAGGGTTGGGAGGAAGTGAAAGTTAGAAGGAGAGAGGTAGAAAAAATAAATCTAGAAGGGTGTTAAAAGAAAAATTAGAGGATTATAGTTGGATAGATGAAGATCTCCTTGATTTCCCATAAGAAGAATCAGAAGTATTAAGTTGTCCCCCATTCGGTATACTAGAAGTAAAGGAAAAATTAATATAGAAGAAGTGAAAGATGATTTATCATTGTATGAGCAGAATTGTAGAAAACTTACTAGGGATCAATCCATGGAAGCCATAAAAAGAATGGCTATGCAACTTGGTAAACAAGGAAAATATAATGAAATATCACAATCAATTGCACCCAAGAGTGCTAGGAATGTGAGAAAATATCTAGATAAACCATATGAGTCAAAATGCACAACAAGATCACAATCTAAATTAAGTTTTAATGGTTAGTTACATTATATGGAATATTAGAGGGGGGGGGGGGGGGGGCAAATAACCCCTCGATAAATAGATTAAAACAATTGATTAAAATATATAAAATTTCATTGGTTGTAATTGCAGAACCATTGATCCAACAGGACCATCTTACTAAATATAGTCGAATTCTAGGGTTTAATAATTCATTTTCTAACCTAAATAGTAAACTCTGGATTATGTGGCATAATTATCTAGACATAAAATATTAAAGACACAGAACAAATAATGCACTTTACAATATCCGAAGATATAGTATCGGTAGTATATGCAAAAAATGATAAAAAATCCAGACTAGTCTTATGGGAAGAAATGCAGAGAATTGCAGCAAAAATGTTCCCTGGTGATAGGAGGAGACTTTAATGTTATAAGAAGTGCCTCGAAAAGAAGGGGGGGAAAACCCCTAACACAATAGAAATGTCTCAATTTAATGACGCGATTTCTAATTCTAATTGATGGAAATAGACTTCACAGGCTCAAATTATACTTGGTGCAATAACTGGCAAAAAAGAAGAGCAATTTGGGCCAGGCTGGACAGAGTAATGTGTAATGCGAAGTGGGTAGCCTCACATGGGTCTACAGGGCTTAGACATTTAAACAGAACCTGTTCAGACCACTCTCCACTCCTCATAACACTTCACAACTACAAACGAGGTACAAGAAGTTTAAAATTCAAAACATGTGGGAAAAAACATGCTGATTTTGAAAAATTAGTAAGAGATTCTTGGTCAGATCCTGCTTCGGGTAAACCGATGCAAGTTCTAATGACAAAGCTATATAGATTAAAAAAACAGTTAAAATCATGGAATAAAGATTTTTCAGAAATATAAATCAGCAAATAAAGCAAGAAGAGTAACAAGTGAAAAGCTAGAAAAGAATACGATAATAAAAATGACAAAGAATTAGGAAGGCTTTAAACAGGCTAAAGCTGAATTGAGTTTAAAATTACATATGGAGGAGATATATTGGAAACAACGAGCAAAAATTAAATGGTTAAAAGATGGTGATAGAAACCCCAAATTTTTCCATAACATGAGCAAAATAAAAACACAGAAAAATAAAATCAAAGGTCTAAAAGATAAAGACGGAAGATTGATAGAAGAAGACAAACAATTATGTACCCTATTTGAGGATTTTTTTAAATCTCATCTGTGTGGTCACATACCTGACGAAGGGAACTCCTTGTTTCAAGAGATCGGGGCTTCCATTACGAAAGAACAAAATCAAATGATGGAAAGAATCCCAGAAGAAGAGGAGGTAAAGATAACAATCTTTAATCTTGATAAAGACAGTGCAGCGGGACCAGATGCTAGGAATAATTACTTTTTTCCAGCTAAACTGGCCCATTATTTAAAATGACCTAGTTATAGCGATTGCCAGTTTCTTTGCTGGAGCAGATATTCCTAAAGCTTGGGCAAATTCATTTATAGTTTTAATCCCCAAAAAAGAAGCTCCCCAGCTATGCGATGATTTTAGACCTATAAGTTTATGCAATGCAATTTATAAGATTTTAGCTAAAATAATTCAAAAAAGATTAAGTATTATTCTGCCATTAATAATATCACAATAGCAAACTGGATTTGTTAAAGACGGATTAATGATTGAAAATATTAGATTAGCATCAGAAATGATGAAAGAAATTGCAACTAAAACAAGAGGTAATAATTTAGTAATTAAGTTGGATTGTTTAAAGCTTTCGACAGAGTTGAATGGGATACACTCTGTTACATTTTAAGGAAATATGGTTTTTTCTGAATTATGCATAGACATTATATATAGATGCATCTCAAGTGCTTGGGGTTAGAATTATTATAAATGGTAATATAGGTGATGAATTTAAACCCAATAGAAGTCTAAGACAGGGGGACCCATTATCCCCCTTATTATTTGATATATACTTAGATCTGCTTATCCTTAATTTAAACAAAAGAATGTCAAAAGGTCATATATTACCTTTTAGACAACCATATAATACTCCCAGAATATGTGTTTGGCTTATGCCGACGATCTAATAATTTTTACAAACTGCAAGTAAAAGATCTGTAATAAATCTCATAGAATTATTACAATTATTTGAATTAGAAACAGGCCAGGTTGTAAATAAAAAGAAGTGTCAGTTTATGCTAGCTAAAAGACTACAAAGAAAGTGATAAATAAGATTAAAAACATAACTGGATTTACACATAATAAGGGAGCTTTAACATACTTAGGCTGCCCAATATATTAAGGCAGACTGAGAGAGGAATATTTAGCACCATTACTAGATAAGATCAGAAGGAAAATAGCAGGTTGGAAAGAAGATCTTTTAGGGTTTGGGGACGTATTACATTAATCTCTCATGTGTTACAAAGCACACTAGTGAATATCTTATCTGTAATATATCCTCCGAAGAAATTCTTGAATAAATTAGAATCAGAATTGTCAAATTTTTATGGGCAAAAAAGATGGGAAGGCAAAAATGCACTGGAAAAACTGGAGGGATATATGTTATCCAAAAGCTGAAGAAGGTTTAGGAATAATGACTTTACAGGATATGGCCACTGCCTGGGATTGTAAAGGATGGTGGAGGCTGATTGAGAATGATAGTCTTTGGGCAAATTATATGAAGGCAAAATATTTAGCACAAAATAACCAGAGGCTATAGCAGGGTAATCAAATAATTGGAAGGCTCTGGAAAAACATAAAGAGATAGTAGAATCACACTCAATACTAAAAAAGAGTGGTTGGAAATGGACTCTCACACAACAAAATAATTTCACACTAAAATCGGCGAAGGAATTGAGTAGGGAAAAAAAACCTGCTAGACCCATATTTAAATGGGTCTGGAAAGCAGGTATCCCACAGAAAATGTATTCTCTAGCCTGGAAAGTATTATCAAATGCATTACCTGTGGACACCAATGTGCAGAGAAAGGGTATAAAAATAGTGTCCAGATGGGAATGCTTCTTTGTAGAAGTAGAATCAATGGACCACCTATTCTCGAGAGGAAAAATTGCAGTAGAAATTTGGAAGAAACTTGAAGAATATGTACAAATTAGTAATATAGAGGAGAGACTAATAGAAAGAATTAAAAAATGTGAAAAGGCATCTTCCACTAACCCTGCTATAAATTGGCTAAATAAGAATTTACCTCATGTAGTGATATGGTGTTTATGGAAAGCTCGTAATAGGAGTAGATTTGAAGGGAAAAGAATGAACTCAAAAGATATATTACAAGAAATTATGCAGGAAATAAGTAATATATCAAATATTAAACCCATTATAGTAGATAAATTAGCTATAGATAAGAAAGTGAAAAGGGAATGGGGTCTTAATATAAAATCTATTAAACAATATTAGGCAAAAAGTATAAGCTGGGCCAGGCCCCCTGATGGAAAATTTTCCCTAAACACGGATGGAAGTTTCAATAGGGATACAGGAATAGCAGGGGGAGGTGGGTTAATAAGGGATTCTAAAGGCACAGTCATGAAAGCTTTCACTTCGGTTATTGTAGCAGACTCGGCCCTGCATTCAGAAATTAGGGCGTTAAGAATAGGCTTAAATGTATGTAAAAAAATGAAATATAGAAATATTCAAATACAGGTAGACTCGATGTTATTATTTAACTTAGTAATAGGAAGAATTGTTCTTTGGAAATATGAAGAAGAATTAGAAATAATACCGAAGCTGAAAAATGAACTAAATGCATCAATAATGCATATATACAAAAAGGACAAATACTCCAGCAGATAATCTGGCTGAGGATAGGCTCAGAAAAGGAGAAATAGAATTCGATGAGGATTCTATGCCGAAAAAAATTAAAAGGTTTAGTAAGATAGATAAGATGGCTTTATCTTATGTAGAATTATAAAGGGTGGAGGCTGTACTAAATCTAAAATAAAATTTAGCTTCTTTTCTCAGCAACGCAGCATCATAAGAAGTGGTTTTCAGGTACATGTATAACTATGTTTATATTGCAGGTTGTAGATGATTTAAATAGAAAACTGTCAATGGTGATTTTGTTTTTCATTGTCATTTTCGTATTGATTAATAGGTCAAATAATTTTTTATATTTATTTTGCCCTTGACAAGAACATACGTTGATGGTTTTTTTTTGCTGCTCCCGAGTTGATATGGCAGACACTCTCGACTGATCACCCGGTCCAGTGGGTGTTTCAACACTCGTAGAGGAACTGCAGAATGGTGGGCAACTGTGCTTGTGGTTTTTTTGTTGACTTATTGGTTGACTTATCTTCTGTTTTTATTTAAGTGTACTAGTCTTATCTTGAGAGTATGCAGAAGAGTTTTAAGTCTTGCTGTAGCTTGGTATACACAGAGCACTCATAAGGCACGGCAAAGAGAATGGAAACGGAAGAATAAATTAATAAAGTTGTATATGTATAACAAGGGACAAGGGGGAATAGGGTAGAGAAGTTATATGGTAGTCGCGCTCAGTTTCTTTGTATATTGCAGGTACTGGAGCGTATATAAGAAGAAGGATGATGGAGGGAAAATACTCGGGAACAACGTGAATATCAGAGCTTGAGACACGGGGAGACGAGTGGATAGATGCTGAGCTTAAGAAATGGCAGAGCAATACATTGAATTAAACGAAAAGATGGGCGGAAAAGATGGACCGAAAACAGTTTAATGAAAAGATGGGCCGAAAATTAGATAAACTAGAGCTAGCTTATTCTAGTTTAATTTATGAAATGAATAAATAATTATTTGAGAAAAAATTTTAAATTTCTATATGCTTGCTAGTAGGTTTAAGGTTAGATGGGTGTAAGAGGGCCACGGGTAGATGTAGGTTGTAAAAATGGTATTCCTCTGCCAAAAGAGAGGGTCATTAATAATAAAACAAACTTTAGAAAAAAAATAGATAGATATATAGACATATAGAAAAATAGATACATAGATAGATAAACTTATATACTGATAGAATAATAGACTAATAGATTTAAGGATAGTTAGAAAGATAGATTGATAGATAGATAAATAAATAGATAGATAAACACATAGTTATGCAGTCAGATAGATAGATAGACAAATGGACAAATATACATATAGGCTATATAGGCAGATAGAGAAATGAATAGATAGAAAGATAAGATAGATAGACAGATAGTCATATAGACATATAAACAAATAGATAGATATGCAGATAGATAGATAAATAGATTCATAGATAAATAGATAGTCGGATAGATAGATATATATATAGATTTATAAGCTAATAGACTAATAGATAGAAAGATTTATTGATATAAAGATAGTTAGATAGATATTGAGTTAAATAGATAATTAGTTAGATAGATAGATGGTTAGATAGTTAGATAGATGGTTAGATAGCTAGATAGATTGATAGATTAATAGATAAATACATAGACAATAGACAAACAGATAGTTAGATAGAGAGAAATTTACACATATAGATAGATATACATAAAATAGATAAATAGATAGACAGAAAGATATATAAACACATAGAAATATAGATTGATAAATAGACAGATAGATAGATAGATAGAAAAATAGATATATAGATAGATATATAGACATATAGATATATATAGTTTGATAAACATATAAACAAATAGAAATATATACACATAAATAGAAAGAAAGATAGATAGATAGATAAACATAAATAAATAAATAGATATAAAGATAGATAGAAAGACACATAATTAATAGAAACATAGATAGATAGATTAATAGTCTGATAAATTGATTGATAGATAGACATATAGATAAATAGATAGAGAGAAAGAGAGATTGGTAGATTGTATATACATAGATAGATAGATAGCCCAATAGAGTGAAAGTTGATATATTGAAAGAAAGATAGACATATACACAGAAAGACAGATAGACAGATATATCGAAAGACAAATTGACAGATAGATAGATAGTAAGATAGATAAAAATATATATAATATACATATTATAGATAGAAAAATAAATATTTAGATGGATAGATAGATAGACAAATAGGAAAATATATAAAAAGAAAGATAGACAAATAGATAGATATAGGCAAATAGATAGATAGGTAGGAAAATAAATAGATAGATAGGTAGGCAAATAGATAGATAGACAAATAGGTAGATAGGTAGATAGAAGGATAGATAGAAATATATATATATATATAGTTAGATAGATAATTAGATTAGAAAATAAATAGATTGGCAAATAGATAGATACACATATAAACATATAGAAAGATTGATAGATAGACTAATAGATAGAAACATGGTTAGATAATTAGATAGATAGATAGAGAGATAGATAGATAGATAGATAGATAGATTATATTTAAATAGATAGATAGATAGAAAAATAGGCAAATATATAGAAAGAAAGATAAACAAATTGATTGATAGATAGGAAAATAGATAGATAGATAGGCAAATAGATAGATAGAGAGATAAGCAAATAGATAGATAGATTGCTAGACAAATAGGTAGATAGGTAGATAAATAGATAGATAGATGGACAGATAGATAGATATATAGTTAGATATATAATTAGATAGATAAATAAATAGATTAGCAGATAGACAGAAATACATATAAACATATAGATAGATTGATAGATTGATAGATAGAAACATAGTTAGATATTTAGATAAATAGGTTGATAGGCAGACAAATAGACAGAAAGATAGATAAATATATAGATAGATAGATATATAGATAGACAAATAGAAATATTGACAAATAGATAGATAGACAGAAAGAGAGTGAGAAAGATTGATAGATAGATAGATAGATAGATACAAAGACATATAGATAGATTGATAGATTTATTTCTACATAAATGGATAGACAGATAGATAGATAAAAGATAGATAGAGATATAATATATAGTTTGATATATAGATAGATATATTGACAGATAGACAAATATTTTGATAGATAGCTAGATATATATATATATATATATATATTGATAAAAAGATAGGCAGATATAGTGATAAACAATTAGACAAATAGATAGATAGATAGATAGAAATATTTTATAGTTTCATTGGCGATAAATATATAGACAGATAGATAGATAAATAGTTAGACAAATAGATGGATAGATATATAGACATATAAAAAGGTAGATACATAGACAAATAGACATATTGACATATATAGAGATGAATATACAAAAATTTAAACTATTACATAGATAGATATATAAATAGATAAAGATATATAGGTTTACAAATAGATAGATATATAGATAGATTGATTGATTGATATACAGATAGATAAATGGACCGATAGATAGATAGATAGACCGATAGCTAGATAGATAATTAGATGGATAAATAGATAGATAGATAGATAAAGAAATAGATAAATAGAAAGATTGACATATAGATAGATTAATTGATAGATAGATAAATAGTGAGATAGTTAGATAGATAAATAGACAGAAAGGCACACTAAAAAAATTATGATTAGTTAGAGAATTTTATCTAGGGATCAATCCCTAGCTAAATTGCGAGGGATTAGTTAGTGAATAGCAATAGATTTATGTTTTCATTAAAATAAAAATTTAAAACAATTTAACCATAGATTAGAGATGGATTAGTGATGGAATAATTTCGTAATTTTTGCATCCGAAAAAAGTGGGGAATTTAGTACGGATTAGCAACGGAATATTTTCATAAATTCTGCTCAAGAAAAGTGGGAAATATAGCGATGGAATTAGCGATGAAATTTCCCTAACTAATAAAATCCGAAATTTAGCGACGGATTTAGGGATAGAATTTCCCAGCTAATTAAATATGGAATTTAATGATGGATTTAGCAACACAATTTTCCTTCCTAATAAAATGCAAATTTTAGCAATGGATTTAGTGATGGAATTTCCATAGCTAATAAAATATGGAATTTAGCGATGAAATTTTTCTACCTAATAAAATTGTTAATTTAGCAACGGATTTGACATTAGAATTTCCCTATCTAATAAAATCTAGAAATTAACGATGAATTTAGCAATGAAATTTCCCTAGCTAATAAAATCTAGAAATTAGCTATGGATTTAATGATGGAATTTCTCTAACTAATAAAATCTAGAAATTAGCGATAGATTTAGTGATGGAATTTTCCTAGCTATGAAAATCCGAAATTTACCTATGGATTTAGTGATAGAATTTTCCTAGCATATTACATCCGTAGCATAGCTACTTGATTTCATCTACGGAGTTCCCTAGCTAATTACACACTTAACATAGTGATGCCTTTTAGCGACGTAATTTCCCTAGCTAATTACATCCCGAAAATATAGATACAGGATTTAGCAATGAAATTTCTCTTTCTAATTATATACTTAATATAACCATGGATTTTATCGAAGAAACTTCCATAGCCAATTACTTCCTGAATATACTGACTGATTTTAGTGACATAACTTCACTAACTAATAAAATCCGAATTATATCGACAGATTTAGCAAGGGAACTTCTTTAGCTAATTAAATCTGAAATATACTGACGGATTTAGTGACTGAACTTCCCTAGCTAATTAAATCCAAAACATAGTGACGAAATTTTCCTAGTCAATATTTAATTATTTAATTTTTTGTAATTTATCATTAGTCTTATTATTTTATTTAATTTTGTTTATTATATTATGTTAATGGTCTATAGATGAGTGATCCTTGAGAGTTACATTCTCCTCATAAAATCATAAAAAAATGATATTATAAATAAATAATTTAAAAAATATAAAAATACAAAAAAATTATATTAATAAGGACTAACATATTTATTTTTATGATGTATTAATTTTTAAAAAAGTATACAATAAATTTTTCTAAAATTTTTAATTAAGAAACATAAAATTTATTTCGATATATTAAAAATTAAATTAACATACTTTAAAATTTCTACTAATATAAATGTAAATTAATTCAATGTATGATAAAATATATAATATTTTCAAAAATATCTGAATTAAAGAATAAACTAGTAAATATTATTATGATTGATAGGATAAAAAAATTTTATGATTATAGGAAACATTTAAAAAATATAATTAATACAAAATATGAAATTTTTGAAATATAATAAAAATATAAGTTTTTTCATTAAAGTTAAAAAAAAATAAATCAATATTAAAAAATAAATACATATATGTTTGCCCCAACTAAAATTTATAAGAATTAAATAATTAAGTAATATTTTTTCTATTAGCTTTTAGCATTCGGTCTTTATTAAAATAATTAATATAACTTTTTTTAATTATCTTATCACTTTAAGTAATATTTTGAATTTTAAAAATTATAATGGTATCTAATAATATGATATTTTATTCCTTTAAAATTATTACATATTATCTTCTTAAAAATTAATATGATGAATTCTTAAAAATTTATTACCATAAAATATAAATTTTTATATATTTTTTTAACATAAAGAGTATTTTATAACACTTATGAGAGTGACTAGAGGACAAATCATCTTTTCATGTATACCTTATAATATGAAATTTGTTAATTTGTAGCTATTTGATATTTTTTTATAAGGCTAAAAATATATTTTATTAAATTGTTTATATATTTATTATTTAATTAATATTATAATAAAAAATTGTAAGCTGTATATTTTTAATTTATACCTTGCTACACGCACATTAATTTATTTGAAAAAATTTTGATAGTAAATAAAATAAATGAGTCTTTTTTTTATTTATATATATATATTCTATATTATTTATTTAATGTTTTATAATTAAAAATAAAAATATTTTGGAAATATATATAATTTGTTTATTTTGGAAATATATTTAAGTTTATTTTGTCAAGACTATGTCCCCCATCTTTCTCTCGACATTTTCAAAGAATAAGCGACACAACTCCTCCGCAGTCCTCCATCCTTCTCTCGACACCTACGTAACATAAACATATTCGAATTAAGAGATATTTTGTTATTGATTTGAGGTACTTTTTTTACCCTATTTCTTCATCTATTATCTTAATGCGTATTGATTTTATTAATTTTTTTTTCCAAAATTCTTCTTCTTTAATCATATACATTAATTTAATTATACTTATTGCGATACATACCTAATGCATTTGTGTTGTGTTGGGTAGTATGTATGCTAATATAAACTTAATTTAATTATACTTTTTTTTAATACATATTATGTTAATTTAATTCTACATTTTTTAAATACATATTATATTAATTTAATTATTAATTGGATTGCTTATATAAAATTAATCGTATAACACAAAATGGGTGCTTTGTGTTGGGTAGTGTGTATTTAACACATAAATATATAAGTGTATTTTATTATATTTATAACTATAAAAATAGTTTACATAAACATAACTATATATAAATATAAAAACATATATTTAATATATATATATATATATCTATCTATCTATCAATCATAATTTTATATATGATACATTCAATATAGATGTCATGTATTTCAGATATAATTAGTATTATACATATAACATTATATACATATTTTACACAAATAAAGATATATTGACTTTATGATAGGATTTTAATAATGTATATTTGAAATTTGCAAGTCATCATTAAAAAATACGCCTCTAATAAATTTGCATTATGAAAATATCTATTATTCCATAATACCTTGCTTACCCAATAAGTATAATTATATTAATATTTGTAAACTATATTTTACACATGGCTTTATGTATAAGGAAAATTGCACACTCTTATAAAAATGTAAGAGTGTATTTAATATTTGTAAATTTAAAGTATAGTCAAATTAATATCTGTTAATGTCAAATTAATATCTGTAAATATTTATTGACCAGTTTTTAATTATTTAAAATAAAAATGTAATAGGCTTTATGTATACTGATACTAATTTACAAGACATTTAAATACATTTATATATTTGACTATATCTTAATTACTATGTTTAATAAAATGCCGCATAGGCTCACATATAAATACCCTAGCATTGACTATCAATGTGATTCATACTGGATTAAAATATATAAGATATCCATCTCATTTGACATACATTATTTCCTACATGAATTGATGCCGATGACTTTTTGATTGGTTTGAGAAGTTCCACCTATATGGATGAGTAGATCTCACATATTTTATCACCACTATAGCCATTAACTCATAAATTGTATACCCATAAACTTGATACTATTTACTTATTGTAAGCTAACTATAGAATTGTTTACTTGAGTAAAATCTATAAACTATTTAATTATTGTAAGCTTAGATAATGAAGAAACTTTGATAATTAATTCAACTAATCAATATCTATGAAATGATAATCATGATTCATAGAGTTAACTTTATTACATGTTAAACTCATATACTTGTGCTATATTTTACCATGCTATAAAATAACTAACACTTACATTGATTTTTGTAGTGTCTTATCTCTCTATAATTTCAATACTTAATGATCTTTGAGCTATTATAAGTACAATGATTCTTAGATTTAGACCTCTTGTTTTTTGATTTGATTTGACATTTTCTCTTGGTTGAATTTCTTACAATTAACTTTGTATATAATTCTAAAAAGGTTGATATTTCACTTGTCTATCTTTATTGAATCTCCTTGCTTAGAATTAGATCATGAACATCATTAAATTTCAATTTATTAGTTCTTGATGAACTATGCACAACTATAATTGTAATACATTAATTTTTGATAGAGAACATAGAAGTATCAATACACATACTTTATCATTGACTTTAATACCAAACAAACTTAATTGGGTTGTGATTGTGTTGACTTCATTGAGACGTTGGGTCATTGATGTGCCTTCTGTCAACTTCAGATTGAAAAAACACCTCATCATGTGCACTTTTGTAGCATCAATTAGTTTTCGTATATACTAGCAAGAGCCATAGTAAGCCCTACTATGCTCTTCTCATTTTTTATATTGAAATTAAGTTGGTAAGATATCATATTTCAAATGAATTCAAGTGCTAGTATGTGCTCTTCTTTCTTCATAGACTCTATCATCTTCCTCAGAAGGGGTTGATATAGATTTTTCTAGTATATATAATCTTCCATCTATATTTTCTAGAATCCAAATTTTGTTCCATAATTTTTTTTATTTTAACTTTTCCTTCATATGTAGTCATTACTATCTACAAAATATGAATTCTTAAAGACAATTCTTGCAAAACACTGTGTATCAGAATTGAGAACACCTCTTTTGACATGCTGATATTGTCTACAAAATTTTTACTATTTATTAAATTCATTTTTATCATCAATAGTAACTTTGCCCAATGGCGCATCATAATTCACAACCTAAGCCTCCAATTCCAATTATTGAGAATAACTTGATTTCCTATTTGTTAGATAGACATTTAGATAAACTGACAAATATAAAGGTAAACAGATAGAATGATTGATAGATAGATGATAGATAGATAGAGAGAGAGAGAGATATATATATATATATATATATATATATATATATATAGAAAGATTGACAAATTGGCTCATAAATAGAAAGACAGTTAGATAGTTAGAGAGATAGAAAAATTGAAAGAAGATATATAGATTAATTGATAGATATAATAGTTAGATAGTTACATAGATATATAGATTGACATATAAACATTTCGACATAAAATAGATAGATATAAGGATAAATAGATAGACAAACATATAGATAGATACATAGATATACAAATAGATAGAAAGATATATTGATAGTCAGATTGATAGATAGACTAATAGACTAATAAACTAATAGACTAATATAATGATAGATTGATAGAGAGGTAGATAGATAGATAGAGAGAAAGATAAATTAATAATTAGAAAGACAAATAGATAGATAGGTAGGTAGGTAGGAAGCTATATAGATAGATAGATAGATATAAATATAGATAGATAGATAGATAGACAGATAACTAGATGTATATAAAGATAGATAGATAAACAGATAGATATATTATAGATAGAACGATAGATAGATTAATTGATAGAAAGATTGATTGATTGATTAATTGTCATATGAATAGATAGATATAAAGATAAATAGATTGATATTTAGAAAGGTATATAGATAGAGAGATAAATAGTCATATATATAGACAGATATATAGATAGATTATTAGACAGATAGATAGACAAATAGATATAAACATAGATAGATAGATAGATATAAAGAGAGATTAATATACATATTAATAGAAAGATAGATAGACATATTGATAGATAGATAGATAGATAAATTGATTGATTTATAGATTTATATGTAGATTGATATACAACTTTTATTGACAGAATGATTTACAAATTGACAGAGAGATTGATAGACTATTTGATAGACAGATTGATAGACATAATTATAGATAGATAGATAAACAGACAAACTGATTGATAGATAGATACATACCTACAAAGATATGATAGATAGATAAATAGATAGACAGACTGATTGATTCAGTGATATATAGATATATAGATTACAGATAGAGAGATAGACAAATAGATAGATAGACAGACAAACAGATAGATAGATAGATAGATATATCGATAGAAAGTTAGATAAACAAATATATAGATAAATAGATACATAGATATATAGATAGACATATAGTAAGACAAATAGATAGACACATAGATATATATATATACACACACACACACACTAATAGATAAATAGATAGATAGATATATAAATATATAGATAGATTGATTGATTGACAGATAGATATATAGATAGATAATTAGATAGATAGATAGTTAGATAAACAAATATATAGAAAAATAGATAAAAAGATATATAGATAGATAAATAGATAGACATATAGTTAGATAGATTGATAGACACGTTGATATATAGATAGATATATATACAAATAGATAGATAGATTGATAGACACATAGATATATAGATAGATATATATACAAATAGATAGATTGATTGATAGATTGATAGATAAATAGATAGATAGATTGATAGATAGATAGATATATAGATAGATAAATAGATAGATAGATAGATAGATAGAGACATAGATACAAAAATTGATAGATATATAGATAGATAAATAGATAAATAGATAGAGAGATAAATAGATAGTCAGACAGAAAGATAGATAGATAAATAGATATATAGACAAATAGATAGACAATAGATTGATTGACAGATAGATAGATATATAGACATATAGATAAAGAGATAGATTGACAGATAGATTGATTGATTGATAGACAGAAAGATAGATATATAGATAAATAGATAGATAGATAGAGAGATAGACATATAAATAGATAGATAGGTATATTGATATGTAGATAGATTGATATATATATAGATAGAAAGATAAATAGAATGATAGACATATAGATAGACAGATTAATAGAAAAAATAATAGATAGATTAATAGATTGATTGATATATAGATTTAAAAAAGATTGATAGACTTATTGATAGAGAGAATGATAGACAGATTGAAAGACAAATTGAATGATAGATAGATAGACAGATAGATAGACAAATTGATAAAAATATAGATAGACAGATAGAAAGATTGATATATAGAAAGATTATTAGACAAATATATTGACAAATAGATTGAAAGATAGATAGCCAAATAGATAGATAAAAATATATTCGGATATATAGACATATAAATAGACAGAAAGATATACAAATAAATAAACAGATATATAGATAGAAAGATAGACAGACATTTAGATAGATAGATAGATAGATAGATAGATAGATCGATAGATAGATCATTAGATAGATAAAAAAATAGATACATAGATAGATAGATAGATAGACAGATTGATATACAAATATATAGATAAATATAAATGAAGATTAATAGATGAATAAACAGATAGATAGTCAGATTGATAATTTGTTTGAAACTTAGATTGATAGACAGATTGATATATAGTTTGATAGCCAAATTGATACACAGATTAATAGATAGATTGGTAAATATATTGAAAGATAGATATATTGATAGAATTATAAATAGAGATTTATATAAATAGACATTTAGATAAATAGATAGACAGATAGATGGAAAATAAATATATATATAGATAGATAGATTATTGATAAATAGATAGGCAAAAAGATAGAAAGAAAGAAAGATAGATAGATAGATAGATAGATAGATAAACATATAGATATATAGATAGATTGAAAGATAGATTGATAGATAGATAGTCAGCTAAATAGACACATAGACATATAGATAGATAGATTGATTGATTGATAAATAGATAGATAGATTGATAGTAATATGGAAATATAGACAAATAGACATAAAGATTGTTATATAGATAGATAGATTGATTGATAGATAGGAATATAGATAGTCAAATAGACAAATAGACAGATAGTAATATGGAAATATAGACATATAGATAAATAGATAGGCATATAGATAGTTAGATTGATAGATAGTCAGATAGACAAATAGACATATATATAAATAGACAGACAGATAGATACATACATAGATAGATAAATAGAAAGATAGATATATAGATAGATAGCCAGAAACATAGACATATAGATAGACAGATTAATAGATATAATAATAAACATATTTATAGATAGATTGATAGAGAGATTGATAGACAGCTTGATAGACATATTTATAAATAGATTGATAGGTAGAATGTAAGACTGATTAAAAAGACCAATATATAGATAGATAGATAGTCAAATTGATAAAAAGGTAGATAGACCGATAATATTGAAAGATAAATAGATAAATTATTATTCAAATAGATTGATAGATATATTGAGAGATAGATTGAAAAATAAATAGATAGATAGATATACAGATATATAGTCATATAGATAGACATATAGATATATTGAAAGATAAATAGAATGATAGACGGATAAATATACTGATAGATAGACTGAAAGATAGACATACACAGAGATAGATAGATAATTAGACAGATAGATAGATAAAAAGATTGTTAGAATGATGGATAGATAGGTAGATAATATATATATATGTAGATAGATAGATAGATAGAACCATAGATAGCCAAATCGATAGGCAAATATATAAATAGATTAAAAATTAGATAAGCAAATAGATAGTCAGGCTGATAATTAGATTTGAAGATAGGTACACAGGCAAATATAATTGTAAAAATATTTTTCCAGATAAATATTTAACGAGGTATTTTTTCTACAGCTAATCAGCTAGGAAAAATCCATTTCTAAAGTCGTTAAATTTGCTGCTAATCTTTGCGGCAAGCAATGACAATATTAGAGAGAGAAATTTGTAAATCAAAAATTTCCATCTTTAATCCACCACAATCGATCACAATCGATCACAATCCATCACAAAATTGTGATTCAATGTAAAGTCAAACATATCTTGCGTTTCACTAGTTATTCCTTCGTAAATTAGCTAGGGATTTTTTGCCTAGCTAAATTTCCATAGGTAAAAAGATAATTTCTTGTAGTGTAGATAGATAGATAGATTGAGAGTTAGATATATAGAAAGATAGATATATAGACAAATAGACAAATAAATAGACTGATAGATAGACAAATAGAAAGATAAATAGACATACATATAGAAAGATAGATAGACAAATAGTTATAAATAGAGATAGATAGAAAATAGATAGACAAACAGATATGCATACAAATAGACAGATAGAAAGATAGACATATAGATAGATAGATAAAAAGATGGACGCATAGAGATATAGGCAAATAGACATATAGATAGATAGACAGACAAATAGTTAGATAAATCGACAGATAGATAGAAAGACAGAGAGATAGATAGACAAATAGATATATAGACATTAAGATAGACATATAGATAGACAGACAAATAGATATACTAATAAATAGATAAATAGATAGATAGACAGACAGATAGATAGATAAATAGACATATAGATAGATAGGTAGATTGAATGAAAAATAGACATATAGATTAAACACAGATAGATAAACTAATGGATAGATATATTGTTAGATAGATAAAAAGATAGAAATAATGAAAGATAGATAGACAAATAAATGGACATAAAAATACAAATAGAAAGAGAGATAGATAGATGGATATATAGATGGATATATAGATTGATATATAGATAGTTAGATAGATAGATAGATAAATTGATTGATATAGAGAGTTAGATTAATGGATAGATAGATTCAAAAAATATTGATAGATAAAAGGATAGATAGTTAGACATAATAAAGGATTGATAGATAGATATATATATATATATGGATAGAATGATAGATATATGGACGGATAGATAGATGGATAAATAGATAGACAGATAGATAGATAGATAGATAGACAGATAGATAGATAGATAGATAGACAGATAGATAGATAGATAGACAAATCAATAGATAGATAGATAGACATATAGATATATAGATTGATAGATAGGTAGATAGGTAGACAAATTAAGTGACAAAATGAATAATAGACAAATAGATAGAAAGATAGACAGATTGATAGACAGATTGATAAATAAATAAATAGATAGATAGATAATCATATAGATAAATAGATAGAAAGATATATAGACTTGTAGATGGTTAAATAGATAGATATATATATATATATATATACATACACACAAATAGATAGACAGATATCAATATATAGATAGACAAATAGATAGATATATAGATAGATAGATATACGTATACATATATAGATATTTAAAAAGATAGATTATTAGACAGATAGATTGACAAATAGATAGAAAGTCAAATATATAAACATATATATATATACAAAAAGTTAGAAAGATATATAGACTTATATATGGTCAAATAAATAAATAAATAAATATATATATATATAGACAAATAGATAAGTAGATATCGACCTATAGATAGACAAATAGATAGATATATAGATAGATATACTTATACATAGATAGATAGATAAAATGATCTATTTATAGATAGACATATAGATAGAAAGAAAGATAGATATACTTATTATTTATTTATCTATTTAAATAGATAGACAAATAGATAGAAAATTATATAGACTTATAGATGGTAAATAGATATATATATATATATATATATATATATATATACACCCACACTCACACACACACACACAATATATATATACAAATAGATAGACGATATCGACATATTAATAGACAAATACATAGAAAGATATATAGTCGGATAATAGAAAGATAGACGGACAGATATACAAATAGATAGATAGATAGATAGATAGATATACAAATAGATAGATAGATAAATAGATAGATAGATAAAAAAATAGATAGATATAAAGATAGATAGACAATAATAAAATCATTTAAATAGACAAATAAATAGAGAAATATATAGAATGATAGATTGACAAATAGATTACAAAGATATATAGATAGATTGATAGATAGATGGACAAATATATAGCTATATTGATAAATAGAAATATAGATAAATAAAATGATAGATAGATAGACAGATAGATAGATAAATAGATAGATAGATAGGTAAATAGACAGAAAGATACATTTTTAGGCAGATGGATAGATAGATAGATTTATAGACATATATATATATACATATAGATAGTGAAATAGATAAATTGATAGATAGATAGAAAGATTAATAGATAGAAGATAGATAGACATACAGATAGATAGATAGATAAATAGATAAATATATAGATATATAGATAAATAGATAGATAGACAGATAGATAAAAAAATATATAGACAAATAGATTTATAAATAGAAAGATAGATAAAAAGATAAATAGACAGAGAGATAGAAAGATAGATAGACAAACAAACAAATAGATAGATAGATAGATAGACATGCTAGGCAGCCACAGTACAGAAACCATGCTGGGCTAGGCACGACATCGTTACTATACCATGACGTATCTTGCCCACCACAGTAAACGTGCCATGTCAGATAGACAAATAGATAGACAAATATATAAAAAGATAGATAGATAGAAATGTAGATAAATATATAGATAGATAGATAGATAAATAAATAAATAGATAGATAGATAAATAGATAGACAGATATATGGATAGATTGATAGATAGATAGTTTGATAGATAGATAGATAGATAGATAGAAAAATAGACAGATAGATAGACAGATAGAAATATAGATAGATAGACAGATAGATAGACAGATAGAAATATAGATAGATAGACAGATAGATAGACAAATAGATAAATAGTTAAATAGAGCATTATATAGACAGATAGATAAACATAAAGATAGGTAGATAGAAAGATATAAAGAAAGATAAATAGAGAAATAGATAATCTGATAGATTGATAGTTAGATAGATATACAGATATATAAACAAATAGTTACACTACAAGAAAATGTCTATTTAGCTAGAAAAATTTTGCTAGGGATTAATCCTAGCTAAATAGTGAGAGATTAGCTTTGGAATAGCAATATATTTTTGATTTTACATTGAAATAAAAATTTGTGATTGAATAGTGATGGATTAGTTATAGAAACGGTCGATTGAAATTTTTTGTCTTTATTTTTTTTGTAAAAATTCCACGCAATAAATAGTGAGAAATTTAGTGCCAGATTTAACAACAGATTTTTCCTAGCTAATTCTATCCAGAAAAAATCCATCACTAATTTTTTAGTATATTCCACGATTTGAAAAGTAGGAAATTTAGCGACAGATTTATCAATGAATTCTCTCTAACTAATTAGATCAAGACAAAATCCATCGCTAAATATGTATCTAAATATATTTTTTCAAGATTTTATATATAATTGGAAGCAATTATTCCTTAAATATTTATTTTCTTAAAATACATGCATTTAGTAATGGATTTTTTCCTAGCTATTTGGCCTAGTGATTATTTTCATCGCGAATTTTTTAATAATTTAATTTTTTTTAGCATTATTTATTTTAATATTTTATGTAATTTTCTATATTAAAAGTATGCCATGGTCTATAGATGAGCAATCATTGAAAGACAATATCCGTATATTATTATAAAAATATGATATATTAATAAAAAATTTCATAAATATATAAAAAATATGAATATAAATTTATAGTAAATAAGACAAATAATTATTATTTTGGTTATCAATTAATTAAAAAATTATACAAAATAGTTTTCTGAAATTTATAATTATGATATTTAAATATTTGAATTAAAAACATTATATAATTTATTATATACTTATAATAATTTTGAAAATATTCTAATTAATAAATAAACATAAATAAATATTATTACTAATAAAAAACTATAATAAATAATTATTTGATTAAATAAAAAAAATTATAAAAATTTATGAATTAACAAATAAACATTTAAATATTAATATTATTCCTATAATTATAAAATATTTTTATGAGTATAAGAATCATTTAAAAAATAATGATGAAAACATTTGAAAATTTTGATTTATAAAAAAATTTCAAATTTTTAATAAATTTAAAAGAAAATAAATTGGTATTTAAAGATTATTGCATAGATGTTTTAATTAAATCAAAAAAATTTTGATGATTTAAAATATAAATATCTTAGTGTGATTATTAAATTAATACTTCAAAGATTCAAATTTATAATGACTAAAAGATTCAAATTTTATGTCTTTTAATTATATAATATTATATAATAAAAAATAATTTGAATTCTTAAAAATTTATAACCATAATATATATATATATATATACACATATATTAAATACTTTATTATTATATAATAATATTTTATCTACTTAAGAAATAATATCATTATTTTTAAATAAAATTTTATTTTTTTAATTATTTATTTTTTATAATTTTAGTTTACTTTTATATTTTTGTCTTTTTATTTTCTATATATTTACATCTAATTTTTTATTTATAGTTCCATGAAAAAAAATGCTAAGGCATTAAGCATATGTGTCAGCGATCCTTTGTCCATCTTCTTTTCGGGATTTTGATTTGTCATTTCTCTAGGAATTACTAGCAACCCATGTTGATCTTCTCTTCTTCCCGAACATCAGAATCTATATGTTCTTCGATCTAATTTTCTAAATCTACTTCTTATTGATACCAGATAATATTGTCATTGATCTTCTCCTTCGAAATGCTATATACATATCTTTGTCTATCTCAATTTGATTACAACTAAAGAAGTTTAGTTTTTATATAATATTTAGGTTTGATTTTTTTTATTTTCCAAGAATTTTCTTCTATTTTCATATCACTTATATTATCTTGACTCTACACCATTAATGGAACAATAAATGGTTAGTGTAAAAGTTTTTGTTTTATTGTTTTATTTTTATGGGTTTTACGGATTTCAAATATTAAATATTTGCATATTTTTTTATGCTTTTGCAACTTAAGAAAAAAAATATGCTTAGTGTTTTCTACTTCTATAACTTAAGAAAAACAAATTTAATGCTTATAGGTACTATTTTTGTTGTCTCCAAAAATATTATAAACAGATAACATTATATATAAACTTTTATACATTTATATAATCATATGACATTATATATAAATGTCTATACTTAATATATATAAACGTATTAAATTATATATAAACATAGATTATGTTTATATAACATATAAAGTATTATATAAATATTTATACATATGTATTAATGTTTATTAATATTTATATAGTATTTACATAAAACTATCCATTTATATAATTTTTTTATATAACAATTATATAACATATAATGTTTATCCATTTTTGTAAATATTTATCTACATATTAATTTTTATATAAATATATAATATTGGATAATGTTAATATGTATGTGATTTATATAACTATATAATATTTATAAAAGTTTAAATATATATAAAATTATATTTAGTACATGTATAAAAATATTTTAAACACAAATATTATATCTAAACACTTGTATAATTATATAATCATATGCCATTATATATAAAAGTAGTTTATAACTCTATTATTAAATATACATATCTATTTTTTTAACTATATAATGATTTAAACTATATGTATAATTCTATATAATTATATTTATAACAAAATATACTATATGAATATAAATATATAACTATATATAATTATATTTTATTATATGTATAACTATAAAAATGTTATATATAACTATATCTTTAACTACATACACATTTATAACTATATGTGTATAACTATATATAAATATTTGTATAACTAAGTAATACTATATATAATTAAATATAACTATATTTGTAACTATGTATACATATATGTATTCATATCATAAAATCTTATATGATTGTTTATAACATTATATACATTTATGTATAACTACTTATACCTACATGTATGAAAATATCTATATATAACTATATGTTTAACTATATATAACTCTATTTTGAAATATATATACTATAGTTATAAGAACATATAAAGGTTGACCTCCATCTCTGGTGACTATCTCTGAGGTCTATCGATTCTATTTATTTCCTTCATTAGATCCCTTTACCACCATACGACAAAGGGATTGAGATTTAGTGGAAAATTTGGGATTGACGTTCACAAAGCTATTCACAGGTTATTTGCCAACAAGTTGATGAAAATTTTGATGGAAGGTCCTGATGCTACCGGTAAGACAACCATTCATTATATTATAAGTTGAAGCTTGGTGAAATTTTCACCACAATTCCTACTATTGTATTCAATGTAGAGACTGTTGAATACAAAAACAGTAATTTCACTATGTGGAATGTTGGGGTCAAGACAAGATTCACCCTTCTCGAGGAATTACTTCCAAATACCCAATGCCACATATTCGTGGTGGACAGCAATGATAAAGATCGAGTTGTTGAAGCCATAGATGAGTTGCATAGGATGCTAAATGAGGAAAAGCTTCAAGATGAAGTTTTTGCTGGTGTTTGCCTATAAATAAGATCTTACCAATGCGATGAATGCAACTGAAATTACTGGCAAGTTAGGACTTCACTCTCTCACCAACACCATTGGCACATTTAGACCACTTGTGCTACCTTTGGCGAGGGCCTCTACGAGGGTCTTGATTATCTTTCCAATTACATTACCAACAAGTCATTACAATTTTAGCATGATAGAATAAACTTTGTTGACATATCTGGATGTGGATCTAATTTTTTCCTATTTTTCTTGAGTTTTGTTCTGTTATGTGGATGAAATCATCTATTTCTAGGGAGATTCGAATTATATTAATTTTTATATACTACATGCCTGAAATACAAGACAGGCATTTACTTTGCTCTGATTTGTTGTAAGCCGAACTTGTTTGTTTTTTGTTGTGTCTTTTTCCATTGGATCCCAAAGGTATAAGAACATATAACTATAATAATTGTCTTTAAATATATGTATAACTAAAAATATATTATACATAACTATATTTAAATATATAATTAACAACATATATTTAATATACATTTTTGTATATTAGTTTATATAAATGTATTTTACTATATCTATACCTATACATAACTGTATGTATAAATATATAAAATTACATGAAAAAATATATATACCTACATGTATAAATATAAGTATAACTATATATGTAACTATATGTATAACTACTTATAACTATATTTATAATTACATGTATAACAACATACAACATTATATTTAATTATATGTGTATAACTATATATAAATATTTTATAACTATGTAACACTCTATATAATTAAATATAACTATATCAGTAACTATGTATACATATACATATACATATATTTAAATCTATATATTGTTTATAACTTTGTATATATTTATGTATAACTACTTATAACTACTTGTATGATTATATCTATATATAACTATATGTTTAACTAGATATAACTCTATTTTTAACTATAGATACTATAAGTATAGAGAACATATAATTATAAATAATTGTCCTTGACTATATGTATATCTATAAAAATATTATACATAACTATATTTAAATATATAATTAACAACATATATTTAATATATATATATATATATATTAGTATATTAAAATGTATTTTACTATATCTATACCTATACATAACTATATGTATAAATATATAAAATTACATGAAAAATATATATACCTACAGTATAAATATAAGTATAACTATATGGTAACTATATGTATACCCACTTATAACTATATTTATAATTACATGTATAACAACATACACCATTATGTTTAATTATATGTGTATAACTATTTATAAATATTTTTTATAACTATGTAACACTCTATATTAATTAAATATAACTATATCAGTAAACTATTATACATATACATATACATATATGTAAATCTATATATTTGCTTATAACTTTGTATACATTTATGTATAAACTACTTATAACTACTTGGATTAATATATCTATATATACACTATGTTTAATAGATATAAACTCTATTTTTAAATATATATACTATAGGTATAAGAACATACAACTATAAATAATTAGCTTTGACTACATTTACTATAAAAAACATTATACAAAACTATATTAAAAGATAATTAACAACATATATTTAATATACATTTTTTATATTAAATTATTAATGTATTTTACCATATCTATACCTATAGATAACTATATGTATACATGTATACACTTATATGAAAAAATATATATACCTACATGTAGAAATTTAAGTATACACTATATAAGTAATTATATGTATAACAACATACAATATTATGTTTAACAACATGTGTATAACTATATATAAATATTTGTATTACTATGTAATAGTCTAATAATTAAATATAACTATATTTGTAACTATGTATACACACACATATTATATATATATACATATATATAAAATCTATATATTGTTTATAACTTTGATATATTTATGTATAACTACTTATAACTACTTGTATGATTATATCTACATATAACTATATGTTTAAACTATATATAACTCTATTTTTAAACTATAGATACTATAAGTATAAGAACATATAATTATAAATAATTGTCTTTGACTATATGTATATCTATAAAAATATATACATAACTATTTTAAATATATAATTAACAAATATATTTAATATATTTATTTATATATCAGTATATAAAAATGTATTTTCCTATATATATACCTATACATAACTATATGTATAAAT
>JAREIK010010381.1:0-46442 GCA_029783825.1 Sapria himalayana
TATATATCTATCTATCTATCTATCTATCTATGTCTATTTTTTAAATATATTTAACTGTCAATTTGTCTTTCTGTCTATATATATATATATATATATATCTATATCTATCTATACATCTAACTATCTATATATCTTTCTATATTTCAATCTATATATCTGTTTGTCTATGTTTCTATCAATCAATCAATCTATCTATCTATATAACTATCTATCTATATGTCGATCTATCTATTTATCTATATAACTATCAATCTATTTGTCTATTTTTTAAATGTCTCTGATTGTCAATTTGTCTATCTGTATATATATTATATATATATCTATATCTATCTATACATCTAACTATATATATATATCTTTCTATATTTCAATCTATATATTTGTTTGTCTATGTTTCTATTTATCTATCTATCTATCTATCTATATATCTATCTATCTATATGTCGATCTATCTATTTATCTATCTAACTATGCATCTAACTATCAATCTGTATATCTATGTGTCTATCTTTCAATCAATCATTCTATCTATCGATCTATTTATCTTTTTATCTTTCTATCTATTTGTCTATCTATTTATCTATCTATTAGTCTTTATATCTATTTATGTATGTGTCTATCTATCTGTCTATCTAACTTTCTATCTATATATATATCTTACTATCTATTTGTCTATCTATGTGTCTATCTATCTATCTGTATATCTATTTTTTTATCTATCTGTCAATCTTTCTATCTATCTGTATATCTATTTTTTATCTATCTGTCAATCTTTCTATGTATATTTCTATCTATTATGTTCATATCTATCTTTGAATATATATTTAACTATCTATATATCTATGTATCTATCTATCTATTTGTCTATTTATCTGTCTATCGATATGAAAATCTTTATATCTATCTATCTATCTGTCTATCTATCTATCTTTCTTTATTTCTATCAATCAATATGACTATGTATATTTTTATATTTGTCTATCAATCTGTCAATCTTTCTATCTATCTATATGATAATCTATCTCTCTATCTATCTATTTAACTATCTATCTATTTGTCTATATATAAGTATATCTATTTGTCAATCCTTCTATCTACCTATCTATGTTTCTATCTGTCTTTCTAAATATATAACTATCTCTCAATCTATCTATCTATCTATCTTTCTATTTATCAATCTTTCTCTCTAATTGTTTTTCTATTTGTATATCTATCTATCTATGTATTTTTATATCTATCTAAATATCTATCTATCTAACTAACTATCTATTTGTATAATAATCTACTAATCTATCTGTCTAACTATTTGTCTATCTATTTGACTATCTAATTGTCGATCTATTTATCTATCAATCTGTATATCTATTAATCTTTCTAGCTATCTATCTTTCTTTCTATCAATTTATCTATTAATCTATCTATCAATCTATCAATCAATCTATATATAAATTTGTCTATTAAACTATCTATATATCTTTTTATCTATCTGTCTATCTATCTATTTATCTATCTATCAATCTTTCAGCCTGTCTACCTATCTATCTATCTATTTCTGTGTGTATCTATTGTCTATTTGTCTATCTATCTATTTGTTCATCTATTTGTTTGTCTGTATGTTTGACTATCTATTTCCCTCTCTAATTTGTCTATTTGTATATCTGTAATTTATCTATATCTATCTATCTGTCAGTCTATCTATCTATCTTTCTTTCTTTTCTTTTTTTCATATAGTCTATAGATCTATTTGTCTATCTATAGCTGTCTATCAATCTGTCTATCTATCTATTTGTCTATCTATTATTTATCAATATGCATATCTATCTATCTATCAATCTCTAGATCAATCTATCTATGGACTCATCTATCAATCTATCTAATCATTTAATCATTCTATCTATCTACTCTATTTTTCTTTCTTTCTTTCCTTCTTTCAATATGTATATAATTCATCTATAAATCTATCTATCTATCTTATTTGCGCATCCTTCTATCTATCTATCTGTCTATCTTTTTATATACCAATCTATTGTCGATAATCTATTTATTTATCTCTTAATGTATCTATTTATCTATATATCTATCTATCTATTTATCTTTCTATCAATTATCAGTCTATCTATCTTTCCATCATTTTTGTATACCTATCTATCTATGATCTACTATCTATCTATCTATAAGTCTATTTGTCTATCTATCTATGTTTCTATCAATTTGTCTATTTATCTATCTTCTATCTAATGTCAATCTATTTATATATCTATTTATCTATCTATCAGACTATCATTCTGTCTATCATTCTATCTATGTGTCTATATATATATATATATATCTATCTATTTGTCTATCTATCTTCCTCCCAATCTATTTATAAATATATGTTTCTATTTGCATTTCTATATCTTTATTTATGTATCTATCTATCTATTTATCTATCTGACTATCTATCTATATATTTATCTATCTTTATATCTATCTATCTATCTATCAACCTTCTATCAATCGGTCTATCAATTAAACATTCTATCTCTATTGCTTTCTATATATTTATCTATCTTTCTTTCTTTCTATAAATTTGTCTATATATTTATATATCTATTTGTTTATCTATCTTTATATCTATCTGTCTCTTTGTTTATCTATATGTCTATCTATATATCTATTTGTGTATCTATCTATCTATCTATCTTTCTTTCTGACTGTATATATATCTAACTATATATTTATCTATCTATATGTATATTTATTTATCTATATATTTAGCTATCTATATGCCTATCTATCTGTTGATTTATCTATCTATCTCTCTCTCTCTCTCTATCTATCTATATATCTATCTACCTATCTAACTATCATTCTATTTATCTTTCTATCTCTCTATCTATATATATATCTATCTATATTTCTATATATTTGTCAATCTATCTATATATTATTATATCTATCATTCTATCTATCAATATATCTATATATCTCTCTATCTATTTAACTATTTGTATATCATTTGTTTATATATTTGTATATCGATCTATCTATCTATCTATCTAACTATCTGTATATCTATATGTATATTAATCTATCAATCAAAAATATGTATCTATTTATAATTCTATCTGTATATCTAACATTCAATCTATCTATATATCTATCCATTATCTATCTTTAAATCTATCTATATATTTGTCTATCTAACTATTCATCTAATTTTCTATCTATCCATCTATCAATCTGTCTATAAATCTATCTATCTGTCTATCCATCAATGATTCATCTATCTATATATCTATCTATCTATCTATATATCTATATATCAATAAATTTATCTATTTATCTTTTTGTCTATCACGCTATCTATCTATCTGTATATCTAAATGTCTATCTATCTATCTGTATATCTATCTGTCTATTAATCTCTCTATCAATCTATGTATCTTTTTATCTTTCTATCTGTCTATATATCTATATATCTATCTATCAATCTATCTATATATTTGTATATCTATCAGTTTATCTATGTTTATATCTATCTTTCTATCAATCTGTCTATAAATTTATCTAAAAATATGTATATCAATCAATGATTCTATCTATCTATCTATCGATCAATCTATCAATCTGTCTATCTTTTAATTTATTTATTTATTTATCTTTATGTCTTTCTATCTGGCGATCTACTATCTGCATATCTATCTATCTATCTGTTTATCTGTCTATGTGTTAATCAATTTATCTATCAATCTATCTACCTATATATTTGTCTATATATATATATCTATCTATCTATTTATCCATCAATCGATATATCTATATATCTAATTATCTAACTATCCATTTATTTGTATATCTATTTGTATATCTATTTATATATCTACCTATCTATCTATATGTCGATATATATATATATATCTATATATCTATCAATCTAACTATCTATCTATCTATCTAGCTAGCTATATATCTATCTAATTATATATGTGTCTATCTATCTGTCTATTATTCTATCTATAATTCTGTCTATTAATATATCTATCTATCTATCTATATATCTATTTATTTATCTATCTGTTAATCAATTAATCTATCTATCTATCTATCTATATATCTATTTATTTATCTATCTTTTTATCAATTAATCTATCTATCTATATCTATCTATCTATCTATCTTCAATCTATCTATAAATCTGTATATCAATCTATGTATCTTTATGCATTTCTATCTATCTATCAATATATGTATCTATCTATCAATCTATCTTTTTGTCTATCTAACTGTCATTTTATCAATCAATTAATATATCTATTTATCTATCTATTATTTCTCTATATATCTATTTATCTATCTTTATATCTATTTGTGTATGTGCCTGTCTATCTTTCTATCAATCTATCTATCTACCGAACTATATATAAATCTATCTGTCTATCAATATGTGTATCTATTTGTCTTTCTATTTGTCTATCTTTATGTCTATCTATATGTCTTTCTATCTATCTATCTATTTATCTATCTATCTATGTGTCTATCTATATGTCTATCTATCTATTTTATATCTTTATATCTATCTTTCTCTCTATATTTCTACATATCTATCTATCTATCTATAAGTCTATAAATCAAACATTCGATAGAACTATCTTTTTGCCTATCTATTTATCTATCAATGTGTCTATCAATCTGACTATCTATCTATCTATCTATCTTTTTGTATATCTATCTTTCTATCTATCTGTCTATCTATATGTCTGTCTATCTGTATATTTGTCTATATGCCTATCTATCTATCTATCTATTGTTTTATCTGTCTATCTGTCTATCTATCTGTCTTTGTATCTGTCCATCTATCTATCTATATATCTATTTATCTATATATCTGCCAATCTAGTTTTTTATTTATTTGTCTACCTATATGTATATCTATTTGTCTATCTATCTATCTATCTATCTATATTTCTATCTATCTTTCTATCTATCTTTCTATCTATCTTTCTATCTATTTGTCTATTTATTTGTCTATAAATTTTTCTATCAATCTGACTATTATTCTTTCTATCAATTTATCTAACAACATGTCTATCTATCTCTTTATATGTCTATCTACCTATCTATCTATATGGCTATCTATCAAACTATCTATATGTATATCTATCTATTTGTCTATCTGTCTATTTATCTACCTCTCTTTCTATTTGTCTGCCTTTCTATCTACCTATCTATTTATCTATCTATCAAAGGATTTATCTATTTATCTATCTATCAGTCTATCTATTTATCTTTCTATATGTCTATCTATCTATCTATCTACCTATCTATATGTCTATCTATTAATCAATATATCTATCTATCTATATATCTATCTATTTATACTACAAGAAAAATCTCATATAGCTATGGACAATTCCTTAGCTAAATGTGTATTTTCCATTGCTAAATAGGATATAGTGATGGATTACCAACGGATCAGTTCCATATCTAAAGCGCTTCTTGCTAAAATTTACTGTCGGATAGTGTCCCTAGCTAAAAAGTTAGCATCGGAAAAATCCCTTGCTAAAAAGACAAATCACTAGATAAATTAGCAAGATAAATGAGATTTTTCATCGCTAAATGAAAATAATGACGGATGATTCCCTAGCTAAAGTGCTGGTATATAAATTTTACTGACATTTATAGTCCATAGCTTAATAAAATTAGTGAGGAAAATACGTCGCTAATTTTAATATTTCCCAAGCTAAATTAGCTAGGGAAAATTCCCTAGCTAATTTAGCAAGGGATTTTTCCCTATATATTTTAATTTCAAAATAAATTTTAGAATTTAAATTATATTAAAATTTTTTGGCTAAATAAATTAATATCTTTATATCAAATTGAATAAAAATTGAAACTATAAATAATTTCCATATTCTAATTCAATATTTTACTTAATTTAAACAAAAAAAATAACAAAATTTTATTTCATCTTATTCATCAATGTATCTACCGAGAGTGTATAAAGTATAATATATCCATTAATTGACATTGCTTTCTCTCTCCATGCTTATGCGATCATCATTTATCTACTGCGAAAAAGATGTCTGTGTCACGTCATCTAATGTCTAGTGAAAAATCCCATCAATTATAAAAGATTTGTATGAGGAATAACGCGGTATCATATCTGTAAGAAAGTTAAACCACTCAGGCAAATTAAAAAAAGATATGTTTTGATACATATATAATCATGCAGTATATATGTAATATATACTAGCATTTCATTCGTACATATATTATTGCAGTATATATACATAAAAACAACATTATTATGTGTACATATAAACTAAGTACAAATATACTCAGTATATATGTATATAAAATACTATAGTATTATATTTACGTATATACTAACTTTATTCGTACGTATATACCTCATTTGGTGATGTTGTTGCTGCTCCCGCTGCCGCTCCTAGAACTGCTGGCGTTGTTGCCTCTGCCGTTGTTTCCAGTGCTGCCGATGCTTCTGATGCAGCAGCCACTACCGCCACTACCACCACTGCTTCTGGTGTAGCCACTACTGCTGTCACTACCACTGCCTCCGATGTTGCCGCTCCTATCGCTGCCACTCCCGTTGCCACTGCTGCCGTTGCAGCCCTCGCTACTGCCGCCACCGCCACTATAGTCACTACCACTTCCACTACCACTACTGCCGTCACTGCCACTTTTGTCACTGCTACTGCTACTGATAGTAGGCTTTTACATACCTATAATAGACTAAAAGTCTACCCAAAGAATTCGGAGACACACAAACATTTTCATAGATATATAAAAATAGTTATTATAGAAATGAACAAACACAAATTAAAGTTGATAGTCATACAACCTAAACTAAAATTTAATTAAAAATTTAATAATTTTATATTAAATTTAATAAAAACAGAAACTATAAATGAAACTTTTAAATTAAACAAATAAAATTTATTGAATAACATATTCTAATACAATATTTTAAATAACTAAAAAAATAACAAAAATTATATTACATCTTTGTAAACAATGTATCCACCGACTGTGCATAAAGAATAATTTATCAATACATTGATGTTGCTTTCTCTCCATATGCTCCTTCGATCATCAATTTTTGGCGGTGAAAAAGCTGTTCGTGTCACAATACTTCATGTCTGTTGAAAAATCCCTTCACTTATACAAGCATCGTATGGGAAACAATGCGGTACCACATTTGTAAGAAATTCAAACCACTAAATCAAATCAAAATATATTAAAAAAACTATGTTTTGATAAATATATATTACTGCAGCAAAAAAGTACATATATACTAGCATTTCACTGGTATATATATTACTGCATTATTTGTACATATAAATTGTAATATTATGCGTACATATATACCGAGTACATATATACTCAGTATATATGTACATAAAATACTTCAAAATTATATATACGTATATACTGAATATATACGTATGTATATACCACATTTGTTGCCGTTCCTGCTGCTTTCGCTATCGCTGCCGCCCATGCCGCTAGCTGCCACACCTACCACAACTGTTGCTGCCACAGTGGCTACTACCGATGCTGCCGCCACTGGCAGAGCAGCCGCCACTGCCTCCTCTGCTGTAGCTGCTGTTGTTGATGCTACAGCTACTGCCGGCACTGCCTCCTCTGCTGTAGCTGCTGTTGCTGCCGCTACAGCTGCTGCAGCTACTGATGCCACCACAGCCACTACTGCTACTGATGCTACTGCTTCCTTCACTACCTCTGTTATAGCTGCTGCCATTGCTAGCACGTCTGCCATCACTGTTGCTGCCGCCACTACCGACATTGCCACTGCCGCTACCGGTGCCATTACAACCGGTGCCGGTGCCACTACCACCAGTGCCGCTTCTGGCACCATTGCCGCCACTACCATCACTGTCACTACTGCTGCAACTACCACTGATGATAATAAGGTTTTACATACCTATAATAGGTTAAAACTCTATCCAAATAATTTGGGGAAACACAAACATATTAACTGATATATAAAATAATTATTATAGACATGAACAAACAAAAATTACAATTGATTGTCATATAGTTTCAACAAAAATTTAATTAAATAATTTAATGTTTTTCAATTAAATTTAATAGAAATAGAAACTAGAAATGAAAATTTTAAATTAAACAAAAAAAATTCATTTAAAACATATTTAATACAATATTTTAAATAACTAAAACAAAAAAATAATAAAAATTAGATTACATCTTATTAATCAATGTATCTACTGACTGTGCAAAAAGTATAATCTATCAATGCATTGACATTGCTTTTTCTTCCTCTACTTCTCCGACCACCAACCGTTTGCTGCAAAAATGCTGTCTGATTCACGGTGCATCATTTTGGTGAAATATGTCTTCACTTATACAAGCTTTGTATGGGAAACAATGCAATACCATATATGTATGAAATTTAAACAACCTAATCAAATCAAAATAAATAAAAAAAACTATGTTTTGATGAATATATATTGCTGTAGTAAATATGTACTAGTATTTCACTTGTACATATATTACTATAGTATATGTACATATAAACAACACTATTATGCATACATATATACTCAGTATATATGTACATAAAATACTATAGTATTGTATGTACGTATATACTGACTATATATGTACGTATATATCACATTTGTTTCCATTGTTGATGCTCCCAATACCACTGCCGCTCCTGCCACTACCACAGTCGTTGCTGCTACTGCTGCCAATGCCACTGTCAAGACCAGTGCTACTGCTGCCACTGCCAGTGCTGCCACTACTGCTACCGGTGCTTCCACTGCCACCCCCGCCACTGTCGCTACTACCGCCACTGCCTAAGCTTCTGTTGATTCCATTAATTCCGCTGCTACTGTTGCTACTACTTCTATCACTTCTGGTGCTTCTGCCACTGCTTCCACTGTTGTCATCCCTGCCACTATTATCACACAACCACTGCTGCCACCACTGTAGTTGTTGTCATCGCTGTCGCTGTTGCTTCCACTGATGCTTCCACTACCATCGCTGCCGCTTCCTCTATCGCCACTGCCACTTCCACTATCACCGCTGCCATCACTACCGTCACTGCCACTATTGAAAATATGCTTTTACATACCTATAATAGGCTAAAACTCTACCCAAAAAATTTAGAGACAAAAAACATATTCACAAGTATATAAAAACAAATATTATAGACATGAACAACCACAAATTAATGTTGATTGTCATACAGCTTCAACAAAAATCCAAAAGATGTCCAGCAATTATGTTTAGAGATAAAGAGAGTGCAAAAATAAAATGTTTTTAGAATAATAAAGATAAGATAAGCTAGCCCTCTTTTTGATAAAGTTGAAATCGGTAAATATGGGACCCATGCATTGGAAGGACCATTGTAATGTCTGAATGCTTTGAATCATGATTTTTTCTTTTGTCTCACATAATGTGTCATGCAAAGATTCATAATTTGGTTAATCAAAAATGTAAAGAACAAAACTAGAATAAAAAAATTTGAAACATGCAAAAAAAATATCATAATTATTTGCTACGCAAAGATAGAAATAAATAACAGTTCAAAAATAATTATCATACTCAATCATCCTCATAATTTGTAGGGAATGCAAGCCTCTCCAACGAGGATTCACAGCTAGATCTTGGAATGTTATCTGTTGCACCAATGCTGTTAACTATGACTCCATATAGGACATCTGATGTTGCATTACATTTTTAATTTCTTTAATTTCTTGTATTTCTTCCATCAAATTTGTTATCTGATCATCCTTCTTTTTCATTTCAGTCTCTATATGTACAATATGTTCATTTGTTTCTAGTTCTTGTTGTTCGACTACCTCATCCACCATTGCTGAGATAGTTGAATTAGAAGCACGACTGCTACAACAAAATGCCACTCCCTTAGAGCCGATTATGTATACTCGCTGCTTCTTTCGACATCATATTGTCTCCAAATAAATAGGATCATAGTCAATTGGTTGAAGATCTATAGAACCCTCAACTTGTTGATGAGCAGCTATGACACGTTCCTCCATTAGGTCTTGAGATAAAATAGAGAAAAAAACTATTCTAGATATACAAAAAATAAAATAAATATCTTGCATACAAAATAATTTTTATAATGTACTGTAGTTTTATAAAATCTAATTAATATAATAATTTCTTACAGCAATCATCTGAGACTTGTTGTCAACATACTAACCATCCACTTTCTTCACACGTATCTTTCTGAAAATCTAATAAAAATTTGGATCTCGACCCAATTCTCCAGCCTAGAATATGTTTTTATTAAGTCATAAAAAACAAATGATATAAAAAAATAAACAAAATTAATAAAACCATGCATAGATTTTAAGTATTGGACTATTAGGACAACCACAAAATATAGAAATGTTTAGAATTTTTAATTTGTACCAAATCTCGAGCATGATCAATGCTCGACTTTGAACCTCTTGTGTGTCGACATATTCATGTACCTAGTCCAGCTACCTCACTTCGTAGATTTTTGCTGGCAATATCTAATTTTTTCTTCACATCTAGCTCCTCTCAATAATTATGCCACTCAGGCTAGTCTTCCTTGGATATAAAATTAGGCATTTCTTTCATTTTCTTTAATTTATGGATAAAATCAGAATACCATTGAGTAGCTTTGATCTCTCATAATAACTTTATCATTACATCAAATCTGGGTCCCCATGTGCACTGATTCTATAAATAGAAAAATGACAAAAGATTTTATATTAAGAAGAACATAATTATTTACTGCTTGAATAATAACCAACATAAATTTAAGTAATTACATAAATATTTTCCAATTCTTTTGTTTTATTATTTTTACCTGAAAGTCATTAAAATATGACTCTTTTGTCAATTCAGAAACTTTCTTCTAGGAGAAAGCTTTAGAATCAGACATTTTCTTGAAAGCCTTAGTAATTCTAGTCGAACACACCTGAGATGGAATAAAACTGTACAAATAAATAAATAACATTGAAAACAAGCAAATCATAACAATATAAAAAATAAAAAGATAGATGAACAAGCATGCATTTTTGAATAAAACAGATTGATATATTTCAAAAAAATATAAAAAGTCTTAGATAATTTAAATTTATAATAAAATTATAATAATTTAATTATCGGCATCACTATCATCCTCCAATGGATCTTCAGATATTTCGTCTGATTCCGATAGAATTTCGAACTCATTTTCAGATAGAAAATGATCATTTTCAATTTCTATTATTCCGCCATTTGAGTCACATAAATTTTTTAGATCTTCATCTACATTCATAGGCTCAATATTATTTATGTCATCTTCCTGGAATACCGGTACAATTTCTAAGTCTGCACTTCTTTGTTGCGATATTGGTACTTCAAATTTTGATCGAGCTTTGATTTTACAAATCACCAACCAATCTCTCTTAGTCAAGAGCAAAACTCGAATATGTACAATAATATACCCGAGTGGCTTGAGCTCCATAATAAATGGCTCATATCAATTATATCTGTGTTTATAGTTAACATCCACTAGCTTATAATCTAAATAAATCTTTGTGCCCACATTTCGTATAGGATCAAACCACTCGCACTTAAATAATACAATCTTATTATTTTCTAGTCCAGGATACTCCAACTTAATAACTTCATTAAGTTGACCATAATAATCAATCTCATCTACACTATAACCTGAGTCTTTAATACATACACCACTATTCATTGTTATTTTAGAAGAACCATAAGCAATTGTGTGAAATTTATATCCATTAACAAAATACCTAGGATAGGTTGTCACATATCTAAACGGGCCTTTACTTAGATTTTGAATGAAAATATTTGAATCTCCATTTGAAGGATCAATTGCCCGTGACATAAATTAAAAAATGATATTAACAAATAAAAGATACTAATAAATTAAATAATTTAAAAATATAAAACTTAATTATACTCACATAATTTTTTAACCAATTCACAAATTTAGTTTCTAGCACATAATCGACATCATTGATGGAAATTACTAGATGCCTATATTTTAACTGCTCAATATAAATACTACACAAATATAAAAAGAGAAAAAAAATGTATATCAATTTTTAATAAATCCTATTAAAGATAAAATTAAACTATGATTAAACCTGCAACCATTTTGGGTATTCATTCTCAATATATGGTGCAACCTCCTTACAATTAAGTAAAACGTAGCTCCAGGATACATTGTTCATCTGTCATACATCTTTTCATTCTCTTCCAAATTCTCTTTTGGGGTGCTTGAAGATAGATAGTTTGTCCACATAATCATCTTCTACCATCACATGACCTTCATAATTCCATGGCACATTTCAATTATTTGTATTTATATGATCCTCAAAATAATAAGAATAAAATGATGATACTTCTTCTACTAAATATGCATTCCAAATTGAACCTTCAAATTTTGTCTTGTTTCTAACATTCAATTTCAACTTACGAAGATACCTACATCCATAATGTTAAGTTTCAATTAGATTAAATTACAATAATACTTAAAGTAATAAATAATAAAACACAGTAATATATATGTATTAACCTCTCAAAAAGATACATCCACCTAAATTACACTGCCCTGCAATCCTTGCTTCATATGCCAAATGGATCGGCAAATGCTCCAGCAACTCAAAAAAACTCGGTGGGAATATCCGTTCAAGCTTAGAAATAATAAGTGGAGTGTCATTCTCCAGCCTCACCATGTCATCTATTTTGATAGTGGTTTCAGTTAGCTGTTTGAAAAACAAAGTTTTGTAAGGAACCTTCCAAACACTTTGTTGAAGTAATTCATGGAATACAATTGGTATTAATCTCTGTATAAATACATGACCATCATGACTTTTAATTCCAAATAACTTAAAATTCTTCATATCCATGCATCTACCCATATTTGATAATATCCATCACGAAATTTCAAAATTTTAACTCATTCACACAATATATGTTTTGCCTTCTTATCTAGTGTGTAGTAAGCTTTAGGAAATTTTCCTGTTTCCTTATTCAGTTTAATTCAAGATGCCAATAGTAATCAATCAGTTATTGTGTTGATTTTAAAGTGTCTTTGTTGTTCCATCTGCATTAGGGACATTGTTGAAAACATTGTCAAAAAACATTTTTTCAATATGTATTACATCTAAGTTATGATGAATTAAATTGGACTTCCAATAGGGCAAGTCCCCAATATCATCTTTGAATCTCTGTCATAATTTACTTATTGGTCCATTACTTTAAGTAACTTCCTTTTTAGTTACCTTCTTCAAACCCAAACTATGAATCTATGTCATAATATCATCTCCTAAACGAACTACTGGTGCAACTGTCATCATAATTTTATTTTTTCGTAATACAGTTTTATTTCTTTGAAATGAATGATTCGTAGGTAGAAACTTACGATGGTTATCAAACCATGACTGTTTACCACTAAATTTGATGGTAAATGCATCAGAATTTGCCATGCAAATATGGGAATATGAATCACCCTGTAGTACTTTCAGCCATACAACTTTGAATATATAGAAAAGTTACTTACCATCAACATATGAGGTGCCGCATAATGAAATTTTGTTTCTTTGAGATATCATATGTATCACCCTAACATCTCATAAATGATTTAATCTACAATAAGAGGCTGTAAGAAAATATCCACCATGTCTTTTGAATTCTATGGCTCTAGAACCAATATTGACAAAAAACATATATTGCTCTGTTCATACAAAATCATGGAGGCAAGTTATAATGCGTCACTATCACTGGCTATGTGAATAATATTGTCTGATTTCCCCAATGGATGAATTCCATTAGTGTAGAGACCCAATCTCACATTTCAACTTTCTGCTGCAAAATCTTGATGTATATAATAAAAATGCTTCCAAGCAGGTGAAGCTGATGGATGATACATTACCCCTTATTCAACATCATGCTTAGATTGCCACCTCAAATCATTTGCTGTAGCATTTGATGCAAATAGTCTCTATAATTGAGGAATTAATGGAAAACAATACATCTTCTTAAATACAACCTTTAATTTTTATCACGTATCTATAACATGAGGTGCCTTACTAAATCGAGGATGATTACAAAACTTATAGCTAATTAAATCACTATCACTGCCACAATATAACATGCATTTATTTAAACAACGATCAATTTTTTCCACTAGCAACCAATTCCTCGTAGTAACTTCTTAGTGTTGTAAAAGTTGTTAATGATCAAATTATTATTCGTAACAATCTCTTTCATCAGTTCTGTCATCTGATCAAATAATTTCTTAGACATATGATTTTCTGACTTAATGCTCATAAGTCAAGCACAAATTACTATTGTGAATGTGTTTTACAACCAGGCCACAACTCTTTATATGCAGCTTTAAACATTTCATAAAATTTCTGAGCTTCAGGATTAGGTGGTTCATCCATGTAATCCATACTGAAGTCAGCACCAACTGCTTCCATGATCATTCGATGGAATGTGTTTGAAGATTCTTTACCATAAGTAAACGATTCAATACCCTCATTTTGTCAATATTCAGAGCCATTGTACTTTCCCCATGATAAATCTAAAAAAAATAATTTAGCACAAAGCCATATTTAGCCAAATGATATCTTATAATGTTTGCATCATGAAAAGGGATATTCTAACACTTGCGATGATTACACGGACACTTAAATTTTTCTCCATCCATCAACCTCATTTGACTACATGCAAAATAGATGAAAGTTTCAAGCCCAGTCAAAAAACTTTATTCAAAAATCCATTAATTACCTTTTTGTACATCCACTGATGATCTGCGCTCATTTTGCCCTATTTTATTTACAAAAAATAATGTCCAATCATTATTTTGAATAAAACATTGTATTACTTCAAAATATACAAATAATTAAATAAAATTACTTACAAATGAATATTTAAAAATTAAATATCATGAATATTAAGGCAATGCATTTGCAGAATCTATATTAATAGATAAAGCAAATTTAGCATGATAAAGATTAATAGATATCACATTTATACTAGATTAAGGGTGCAAAATGTGATAATGCACAAGAAATGAAAGCAAAAAAGATATTTAATGTTTGAAGGAGGTGAGGGAGAGGAGAGAGAGAGAGTGAAGGAGAGAGAGAGAGAGAGAGAGAGAGGGGGGGAAGAGAAATGGTGAAAGGGAGAGAGAGGGAAAGAGATAGGGAGAGAAAGGGAGAGAGAGGGGGGGAGAAAGAAAGAGGGAGAGAGCAGGAAAGAGAACAAGCAAGAAAGGAGAGCGAGAAAAAAATAACAAGAGAGAGTGTGTGACACATAAAGAAAAAGAGGAATAGAGTGACAGGAAGAATTAGAGATGGAGAGAAAAGAGATACACATAAAGAGGCCACAACTTTATCTATCTATATGTCTATCTTTCTATCTATTAATATATCTGTCTATCTATCTATATATCTATATATCTATATCTATATCTCTAATATCTATATATCTATATATCTATATATCTATATATCTATCTAATACTTGATCTATCTGTTTATCATTTAGTTTATCATTCTAGCTATCAATATATCTATTTGTCTATCTATCTATATATTTGTCTATCAATCTATATATTTGTATGACCTATCTATCTATCAATCTATTAATCTATCTATTTATCTATATGTTTATATATATATCTATCTATCTATTTATCTATTTGTCTGTCTATCTTTCTATCTATATATCTTCTATGTATCACTCAATTGATCTATCTATCTATCAATATATCTATCTGTCTATTTTTCTATCTATTTATCTGTTTATCTATTTACCTCTCTTTTTATATATATCCCTTTTAATCTATCTATGAATATAAATATCAATCTCCCTATCATTTCTCTAACAATCTCTCTACTTATCTTTATATCTATCTATCCATTTATCTATTTATTTATTATGAATCTATCTATATATCTATCTATTTTTAAGTATATCTATATATCTTTTTATCTATCTATGTAATTATATTTCTATGTAAATAAATATTTATCTATATATCTATCTATCTATGTGCATATCTATCTATCATTCTGTCAATCTATCTATTTGTCCATCAATCTATCCATATGTCTATATTTTTTCTATCTTTCTATCAATTTATATGTTTATATTACTTTATGTCTATCTTTCTATCTTTTAATTTCTCAATCATTCTATCAATCTATCTATTTATCTATCGGTCTATCTATCTATATGTGTATCTACCTATCTATTTGTCTATTCATCTGTCTATCTATCTTTCTATTTTATATATATGTCTATCTATCTGTCTATCTATATGTATATCTATTTCTCTATCTATTTATCTATCTATTTATCTATCTATCTTTTTATCAATTTGACTATTTATCTATCTATCAATTATCTATTTGTCTATTTTCATCTATCTATCAATCTATATATTAATCTATCTATCCATCTGTATATCTATTTGTCTATCTATCTATCTATCTAATTATTTATCTATCTATTTGTATGTCTATTTGACTATCTATTTGTCTAACTATAAGACCTTTTCTCTATCTATCTATCTATATATCTTTCTTTCAATCAATCTTTCTATACCTAAAAATTTTTGTCAATATACCTATATATATACATCTGGGAATCTATATATCAATCAATTAATCTATCTATCTATGTATCTATCAATCTTTTAAACTATCTATCTATCAATATATCTATCAATCTATTTTTAATCAGCCTATTAGTCTATTTATTAATCTTTCTATCAATTTGTAAATCTATCTATACATCTTTCTATTTTTTAGCATATCTATCTATCTTTCTGTCTATCTATCTATATGTTTGTCTATCCATTAGTCTATCTATCTATCCATCTATCTATTTTTCGATCAGTTTTTCTATATCTCTATCAATATGTCTATCAATCTATCAATCAATCTATCTATCATTCTGATTATCAATAGGGTTATCTATCTATATTTTTCAGTCTCTCTATCTATCGATCTATTTGTCTATTTTTATTTTTTTTCTATGATTTTATGTATCTATTTGTTTGTTTGTCTATGTGTATATCTACCTACCTACCTAATTGTATGCTTTCCTGACTACTTTCCTATATGTATATCTATTTATTTGTTTTACTATTTGTTTATTTATTTATTTATCTATCTATCTATTTATCTATATGTATGTCTATATATCTGTATATCTACCTATCTATCTATCAATATATCTATTTATCTATCAATATATTAGTCTATCTATCTGTATATCTACTTGTCTATCTATTTATCTACCTACCTACCTATCTATCTATCTACCTTTCTATCTATTTATTTATCTATATATCTATATAAATATCTATCTTTTATTTATATGTTTATCAAAATGTCTTTTCATATATCTATATATCTATTTATTGATTTGACTATCCATCTGACTATCTATTTGTCTATCTTTATATCTATTTATATATCTGTCTGTTTATCTTTTTATCTATCTTCTGCATATCTATTAGTCTAAGTGTCCATCTATTTCTATATTTTTTTATCTATCTTTCTATCTATCTATATGTTTGTCTATCAATCTTTCTCTTTCTCTATATATTTCTATCAATCTGTCTATCTAACTATATATCTATGTGTGTGTGTGTGTGTATTATTATATATATTAATTTTATAATCTATTTATATATTTGTCTATCTATCTGTCTTTCTATATATCTACTTATCTTTCTATCTATCTATATATCTATCTATCTAAATATCAGTATAATAATCTATTTATATATAAGACTCTATTTGTTTATTTATCTATCTATCTTTATATCTATATTTCTTTCTATCTATATTTTCTATCTATGTATTTGTTTATCTTTTTATCTAGATATCTATATGTCTATCAATTAATCTATCTATCTGCTAATTTTCTATCTATCTATATCTATCTATCTATATGTCTATCAATCAATTATCTATCTATTATCTATCATCTATCTATATTTCTATCTATCTATAAATTTATCTATCTGTCAATCTATTTATCTATCTATTTTTTATTTATTTGTCTATCTATATGTCTATCTATTTGTCTATATTTCTTTCTATCTGTCAATATTTATCATATCTATCTATAAGAGTATCTATCTTTTATCTATATATTTGACTATCTATCTATCTATCATTCTATATATCTTTTTATCAATCTATCAATCAATCTGTCCAACAATATGTCTATCCATCAATCTATAAAAATATAATTCAATCTTTCTATCTATCTATGTATATATCTATTTATCTATCTATTTATAAATCAATTTATAAATCTATCTATCTATCAACCTTTATGTTTGTTTAATTGTTAGTTTATCTATTAAATTATGTATATGCCTATTTTTCAAACTTTTTTTATTTATTTGTCTGTCTATCTATCTGTCTGTCTATCTATCTTTTTATCTATCCATATATCTATTTATCTGGCTATCTAACTATCTATCTATCTAATTATTGTTTAATCTATTTATCTAATATCCTATATATTATCTATATATCTATCTAACTATATGTCTGTCAGTTTGTCTATCTATATATCTATCTATCTATATGTCTAACTATCTATCTATGTATTTATCTATCATTATATCCATCCATCTATCTATCTATTTGTCTATCAATTGTCTACCTATCTATGTATCTATATATATATCTGATCTATTAACTATGTATTAATATATCATCTATTTATCTATCTATCTGTTTGTATGTATGTCTATCTTTCTATTTATCTCTCTATCTATATGTGTGTCTTTCTATTTACCAATCTTTTCTTTCTATTAAATTCTTTATTTATTTATCTATCTAAGTGGTTTATCTATCTATTAATCTATGTATCTATATATCTATTTGTATATCTGTCGATCTATCTATATTTCTATTAATCTATCAATCTTTCTATCTATTTATAAATCTGTCATATTTCAATCTATCTATCTCTGATTATAAGTCAATCATCTAGCTTTCTATCAATCTGTCTATTAATCTGACTATCAAAATATCTATCATCTATCTATCAATATTCATTTTATCTTTCTATCTATTTATTTTTCTATCTATCTATCTATTTATCTATCTATCACACACTCTGTTTATCATACTATTTATAATTTTGACTATCAACCTATTGTGTATCAATCAATCAATCTGTCAATCTGTTTATCTATCTTTCTAATATTTATTTGTCTTATCTATATATTTGTGAATCAATAAATTTATCTATTTATCAATCTGTCTATTTATCTTCATAACAATTTATTTGTCTAACTATATGTTTATTTCTTTGTTTGTCTAACCATCTATCAAAATGTCTAATAAACTATCGATCTATAAGTATATCTACAATTTTCTATCAATCATTTAATAAATCTATCTTTCTATATTACTATCAATTTATCTATCAATCACTCTATAATTCTATCTATCAATATATCAATCAATCTTTCTATCAATCAATCTATCTATCTATCCATCTATCTTTTTATTTATATATCCAACTATCTATCTTTCTTTTTAATTATTTGTCAATCTATCTATTTTTTTATTTATATATCTCTCTATATATGTATATTCTATTTTTTTGCCTATCTATCTATCTATCTATCTATATATCTATCTATCTATCTATTTATTAGACTTGTATCTATCTTTCTACTTGTCTATTTGTCTTTTATCTATCTATCTATCAATCTGCCTATTTATCTATCTATCTATTTATCTATCTATCTGTCTTTCAATCAGTCTATATAACTACTTATGAATCTTTGTAACAATCTTTCTATCTTTTTGTCTATAAATATGTATATATATCTATTTATCTATTTGTTTGTATATCTATCTATCTATCTATTTGATTATCTATCTATCTATCTATATATCTATATGTCTAAGTATATGTATCTATATGACTATCTATTTGTCTATCTAACTTTCTACGATCTATCTGTGTATCTATCTATCAATATTTTAGTTGTATGTCTTTCTTCTTGGTTATCTATCTGATTATATCTATCTATCTATATATCTATCTATATATCAATATTTTAATCTTTTATTTGTCTTTATAATATATATACATATAATATATATAGATATCTCTCTCTCTCTCTCATTATCTATCTATCAATCATACTATCTATCTATCTGACTATCTAGATTTCTATCTATTTGTCAATCTATCTATCTTTCTATGTATATAAACATCTGCCTAATAATTTATTTAAATATCTATCGATCTTACTTTCTTTCTATATCTCTATCTATTCTATCTCTATATACTATTTCTCTATCTATATATTTGTCGATCAATATGTCTAACAATCTATCTATCAATATTATATCTATCAATATATCTTTCAATCTGTATGTTAGTATGTCTATTAATCTGTCTTTCATTCTTTCTATCATTCTATCTATTAATTTGTCTATCTATTTATCTAGCTATCTATATATCTATTATCTATCTATCTGACTATCTATCTATCTATATACCTATCTATTTGTTTATCAATTCATCTATCTATTTATTTATTAAATTATCTATATATCTATTTGTCTATTTGTCTATCTACAAATCTATTTCTCTGTCTAACTGTCTGTCTATTTGTGATCCATTTTTTTGCCTATTTGTTTGATTGTTAGTATTTCATTTTATGTATCTATTTGTATGTTTGTCTGATGGTTTGTCTGCCTACCTACCAGATTGTCTACCTACTTGACTACTTACCTGTTAGTCTATTTATCTATCTATCTAATTTACTATCAATCTGAATATCAATCGATTTATCGATCTATCTATCTATCTTCGTATCTATCTTTTTGTCTTTTTATTTTTTTATCTAACTGCCTATCTATCTATCTCTCTATCTATCTATATTTATGTATATCTCTCTATCTATTTTTTATCAATCAATCTATCTATCTATCTATCTAATTTTCTATCTATCTGTCTATCATTCTCTCTATATATCTTTCTACATTTGTGTCTATCTTTCTGTCTATCTATCTATCTATATATTTTTTATATGTTTATCTATTGTATATCTATCTATCTACTTATCTATCTATTAATCTACCTATCTATCGGACTATTTGACAGTATACTATAAGTATATCTATCTTTCTATCTATCTATCTATTTATTTGACTATCTATCTATCTATCTATCAATATGAGCATCTCTCTATTTATCTATCTATCAATATATTTGCATATTTTTTCTATTTATCTATACATCTTTTTTTCTGTATTTCTATCTATCAAACTATCTATATGTCTATTTATCAGCCTATTTATCTTTCTTATTATCTATCTATATATCTATGTATCTGTCTATCAATTTTTCAATCTATTTGTCTATATATCTGTCTACTACATCTGTATTAATCTACCTATCTATTTATCTATCTATCTATATATCAGTCTAATAATCTATGTATATATCTATATCTATCTATCTATTTCTCTAACTATCTGCCTATCTATTTGTCTATCTAACTAACTATCTATCCATCTATCTGTTTATCAATCTATCTATCTATATATCTATCTCTTATTTATCTATCTAACTATATACCTTTCTGTCTATCTATCTATCTATTTATTTATCGATCTATCTATATCTATATCTATCTATCTATATAGCTATATATCAGTATATAATTTATTATCTATTTATATGGTTTGTATCTATCTAGCTATATGTCTATATATCGATCTATCTATCTATCTATTTTTCAAACTATATATCTATCTTTCTATCTTTTTATCTATCTATTTTTATTTATCTATCTATCTATCTATATCTCTTTCTATGTATCTATATATCTATCTATCTGTCTGTCTTTTTTTCTTCCTATCTATTTGACTAAAAATTATCTCTATATAACTATCTATATGTCTATATAACTATCTATATCTATAATTTTCTCTATATAACTATCTATCTATATGTCTATGTATCTATTTATCTATCCATTAATATATTTATCTAATTATCTGTCGATCTATCTATCTTTCTATGAATCTATCTAAATATCTATCTATCTGTCTATCCATCTATCAATCAATGAATCTATCTATCTATTAATCTATCTATGAATTTGTATAACAAAATGTTATCAATCTATTTATCACTTTTTTTTCAATCTGTGTATCTATCTGTGTATCTATCAATCTATCAATCTATTTATCTTTCTATCTAAATATCATCTATTTATAATATATATGTCATTCTATATGTATGTCTATCTTTCTATTTTTCAATCTATCTATCAATCTTTCTATCAATCTGTCTTTCTATTTTTCTAACTATCTATCTATCGATCTATCTATCTATGTAACTATCTTTTTCTATCTATGTGTCTATCTATCTAACTATCATCTATCACTCTTTCTGGCTGTCTCTCTATCTGTAAATCTATCTATCTATCTATCTATCTATCTTCGTATCTATCTTTTTGTCTTTTTATTTTTTTATTTAACTGCCTATCTATCTATCTCTATCTATCTCATATCTCTATATTTATGTATATCTCTCTATCTATTTTTTTATCAATCAATCAATCTCTCTATCTATCTATATATCTACTTAACTATCTATAAATATGTCTATCTATTTATCTAACTTTGTGTGTGTGTGTGTGTGTGTGTGTATATATTTATTATTTATTTATTTATTTATGTCTGTCTATCTTTTTGGATATCTATTTACTACTATTTGTTTATATATCTGTCTATCTATCTATCTATCTATATTTCTGTCTATCTATTTGTTTATATATATCTTTATCTATGTATCTATCTATAAGTCTATCTATCTAGTTATGTATATATCAGTCTTAAATCAGTTTATATCTATCTATCTATCTATTTGTCTATCTATCTCTCTATCTATTTGTCAATTTATCTATCTATCTATTTATTAGTCTATATATGTCTATCAAAATGTTTATCAAACTATTAGTCAATATGTCTATCAATCTATCTATTAACATGTCTATCAATATATCAATCTATCTCTCTCTCTCTTTATCTACTATCTATCTATCTCTCTCTCTCTCTATCTATCTATATCTATCTATATATTATATATCTATCTATTTGTCAATCAATTTTTCAATCTACATGTCTATCAATCTATTAATCATTCTATCTATCTATATACCTATTTGTCTTGCTATCTCTCTATCTATCTGTCTATCTATCTACTATCTATCTATTTGTCTGTTTGTATGTTTTTTTATTATATGTGTCTATTTTTGTTTGTCTATTATTTATCTTTCTGCATGCCAACATTATTGTCTACCTACTTGACTACTTGCTTGTCTATCTATTTACCTACATATCTATCTATCTATTTTACTGTCTATTTGTATAATTATATATATGTCTATCTATCTATCTGTCTATTTTTCTATCTATCTATTTATATATCTATCTTTTGTTTCTCTATCTGTCTCTCTATTAGTCTATCTATCTATCTACTTGTATATCTATCTGTCTATATTTTGGTCTATATATCTTTTTATCATATGTCTTTCTATCTCTATATCTATATCTATTTCTCTATATATCTATATGTTTATCTTTCTATCTATCTATCTACTTGTCTGTCTATCTATCTATCTATAAATTTTTTCTATATATTTATCTGACTATCTAACTACCTATCTATTTGTTTATCTATCTGTTATCTATCTATCTTTGTGTATATTTATCTATTTTTTACTTATATATATATCTATCTATCTATCTATTTGTCTCTCTATCAATCTATCTGTCTATTTTTTATTTAATTGTCTATCTATCAGTCTATCTATCTATCTACTTGTCTTATCTATCTATCTATATATCTATCTATATATTTTGTTATTTATTTGTCCATCTATCACTGTATCTATCTGTCTATATATATATATATATTTATATGTTTATCTTTCTATCTATCTATTTATCTACATGTCTATATATCTATCTATTTATATATCTATATCTATCTATCTATTTATATATCTATATCTATCTTTCTGACTATATATCTATCTGTCTATCTATTGTCTATCCATTTCTCTATCTATCTATATATCTAACATTCTATCTATTAGTTTCCATCTATCTCTATCTATTTTTCTATCAAAATATCTATCATTCTATATATCAATCGATCTATAAATTTGTTTGTCAATATGTCTATCAATCTATCTATCATTCTGCCTATCAATCTATCTATCATTCTGCCTATCAATTTGTCTCTTTATTTATCTATCTCTTTATCTATCTATCTATCTATATATATATCTATTTTTTCTTTCAATTTATTGATCTATTTGTCTATCTGTCTATCCATTACCCTGTCTATCTTTCTATCTATCTATTTGTATGTCTGTTTGTTAGTTTGTATGATTATCTGCCATTCTATGAGTCTAATTGTTTGTTTTTCTATCTGTCTATCTGCACACCTGCCTAATTATTTCCCTGACTGACAGCTTGCCTACATGTCTGTATCTTAATCCACTATAAGAAAATGTCTATTTAACTAAAGAAAATTAGCTAGGGAAACATACCTAGCTAATTAGTTAGGAATTAGCTAGGGATTAGCTAGCGAATAGCAAGATATTTTTAATTTTACATTGAATTAAAATTTTTTGTCACTAATATTATCATAGATTTTCACGCAAAGAAAAGTATGAATTTTAGCAATGGATTTAGTAATGAATTTTCCCTAAATAATTAGAATGAGACAAAATTCATCACTAAATAATTATTTGAATTTAAAAATTTTATATATAATTGCAAGCAATTATTCCTTAAATGATTATTTTCTCGAAATATAAGTATTTACATGGGATTTTTCACTAGCTATTTGTGCTGGTGATAATTTATGTTACTAATCTTTAATGATTTAATTTTTTTTAATATATTATTTGTTTTAATATTTTATATAATTGTGTATATTAAAGGTATACCATGGTTTATTGTTGAGTGATCCTTGAAAGACACATTCTTCTTATAAATTATAAAAATAGGTTATTATAAATAAATAAATTATAAAAATCTATAAATAATAATAAAAATGTATATTAATAAAGACTAAAATAACTTTTTTTGATTATAAAATATTTAAAAAATATACAAATATTTTTTTGAAATATTTAATTATGTTATTTTGATATTAGTTTTAAAAAACATTAAATAATTTATTATATAATTATAATAATTTTAAGATATTTTTTAATAAATAAACATAAATAAAAATACTACTAATAAAAGATAAAATAATATTTGTATGATTAAATAAAAAAAATTATAAAAATATCTAAATTAACAAATAAACAAGTAAATATTTATATTATTTAAAGTAAAAATATATATATATTATGCTTATATGAGTCTTTTAAAAAAAATCATTACCAAAAAATTTGAAAATTTTAATATTTTCGTAAAATTTAAAAGAAAATAAATTGATATTTAACGATTAATCCATATATGTTTTAATTACATCACAAAAATTTTGATGATTTTAAAAATAAATATCTCAATGTGATTATTTTAAACGAACACTTAAATTGTTTTTTTTTTTTCTGGTTTCAACAAAGTTATTTAAATATAACTCGGAATATTTTTTTGCTCATAAAAAAACTTATATTTATTTTAGCCCTAAAACACTTTTGAAAATTACTACCAAATTGATACTAAGTAATTTGAATCAAACTTATTTTTTACCCTTACTGAATTTATAAGAATTAAATAATAGAGTACTATTTTTAGTATTAGTTTTTAATACTCCATTTTTATTAAAATAATAAATATAACTTTTTTTTTAATTATCTTCTCACTTTAAATAATTTTTAAATTTTATAAATTATAAATTATATCAAAAAATGTAAATATGTAAATATGTAAATTTGTATTTTTGTAATATGTAATATGTAAATATGTATTTTTGTAAATATGTAAATATGTAAATATGTAAATATGTATTTTTGTAAATATGTAAATATGTAAATGTGTAAATATGTAAATATGTAAATATGTAAATATGTAAATATGTAAATATGTAATATGTACATATGTAAATATGTACATATGTAAATATGTAAATATATAAATATGTAAATATGTACGTATGTAAATATGTAATATGTAAATATGTAAATATGTAAATATGTAAATATATGAATATGTGAATATGTGAATATATGTAAATATGTCAATATATGTAATTATATGAATATGTGTGTGTGTGTGTGAAAATTATATATATATCTATACATATATACACACACACATATACATATCTAAATGTATAAATATATACATATATAAATATATAAATACATAATATATAAATACACAGATACATAAATAGGTAAATATATAAAATTTGATATAAAATTTAGAAATAGATTATAAAACATAATCAAAATTTGATATAAAATTTATAATGGTATATATTCAAACCTTTCACACGCCCATATCCTATTATGAGTGAAATACATTAAAAAACCCAATGTTTGAACTCCCCAGCCGCGAGCATGAGCACCCATTCGATTGCAGTAATGGAGTAGGAAAAATTCACCATTCATCATCGTTCTCCGCCATCTTCATCCATCACCATTGTCGTCATTGTCATCCTACATCATCATCCACCATTATTGTCCATCATCTTCATCTCCCATCATCATGAAGAAGTATAAGCTTTGAGGTTGGCTTATATTTTTCATATGCTTCTTCTTCTTATCGATTGATGTCGTAGATGAGTCTTTTGGAAGCTTCTCAGTAGGCTTCTTCTCTACCTGTCAACTAGGGATTATTTATTTTATATTGATTCTGTATTTTTTAATACCTTATTCCTACATTATCACTCTTTCTAGTGGGTATTTATTTTTGATTCTCATTTGGATTATAGTGTTCGATCACATTTCAATGTTCAGTTTGATAGGTAATTGGCATGGCAGTTACACTATCATCAATAATATAATATTTTTTAGAGAGAAAGTGTCCCTCTTATTTTAGGTTCATTTTTTCTCCTTAAAAATTCTTGAAATATTGACATGTCATGTATATAACCAGAATAAATAATATGCTATTCAATTCATAAAATATATGGGCTTTGTCGAAATGTTGTGGCATGAATAATATCTTAATTTACCATATTCCACATAATAAAAATGAATACAATCACATTCAATAATTTATGAACAAATTAAACACAATTGCAAGTCTCCCACAATATCCTTGAACATGTGTTCAAACATATTTTTTAGAACCTTTAGAATGGTATATCATTTATGGTTCACAAATTATATGTGATTTGTGAAAATATAATAGTTTGAAAACTAACATAATATACCAATATTCACATAATATACAAGAGACATTGACATTCAATATTTGATAATGAAATTAAACCCAATTGCATATGGTGGAAGATCTTGATGTTTTTTTTTCTTGAAATATGAAAAAGACCTCAGCATTAATATGTGCTCTCTAAATTAACTATTTTCTTAAAAATTTTTTTTATCAAATTTTCACTATCACTTCAAAGTATATTAAATATATTGAAACACAAAAAATATTAGTCTCTATCAGCTAAAAACAATCCTATATAAGTGCAAAGTGTTTTCAAGAAACAAATCAAACATAAAGTGTTTTTTGAATTTCTATCCTACAAAAAACCAATTCAAACATCATTGGTCTTATTTTAATCAATAGGAAAATAAGAAGTAGATTTTTTTTGTTATTTATGGATTAATAAATTATTTTTTAAAAAAAAATAGACTTTCTTTTTTAAAATTCTTGTATTAAAACAAATTAAATAAAACAATAACTCAATTAGATAACAAATAAAATCACAATAATATTAATCAAGCTCGACATAATATATAGTTCAATGTCTATAATTACACTCTTATATAATAAGCATTTCTTATATGTATTGAACATACAATATACATGTTAAATATGAAGATGTATAAGAATATGTCTAAATAATCCAATTTATCGATGTTTTTTGAAATGGAACTAAATCTAGGTAACAATTGGATAAATGGGCTTTTAATATTCAATTTTGTCTTGATTGTTTGTTTAATTTTGATGGTTCATATTGAAAAGAAACCAATTGTGTCACTGAAATAGTTACAAAAAAATTAATAAAAATGTATAACTATTTGGAAAATCACATATGTAACTATAATTATAATTAAAATTTATAACAATATAAATATAACTATATGTTTAACTATATATCTATAACTATTTATTATTATTTTTATACCTATATAAAACTCTTTATAACTATATGTAACTATATTTGTAACTATGTAAACTATTTTTATAACTATAATAATAAGTATATATAACTATTTTTTTAACTATATAATAATTTATAACTATAAGTATAATTTTATATAACTATATTCCTAACAAAATATACTATATGTATAATAATATATAACTATATATAATTGTATTTTACGATATGTTTACCTAAAAAATGTTATATATAACTCATCTTAAACTACATACATATGTATAACTTTATGTATAATTAATTATAATTATATATAACTTTAATTATAACTAAATATACTAGAGGTATAAGAACATATAACTATAAATAATTATCTTTTACTATATGTATAACTAATAGAAAATGATTATACATAACTATATTTAAATATATAATTTACAACATATATTTATTATATATTTTTATATATTAGTATATAAAAATGTATTTAACTATATCTATACCTATACATAACTATATGTATAAATATATAAAATCATATGAAAAAATATATATACCTACATGTATAAATATAAGTATAACTATATGTGTAACTATATGTATAACCACATGTAACTATATTTATAATTAAATGTATAACAACATACAACATTATGTTTAATTATATGTGTATAACTATTTATAAATATTTGTATAACTATATAAAACTTTATATAATTAAATATAACTATATTTGTAACTATGTATACATATATGTCAGTCTTTATATTTGTTTATAACTTTGTATACATTTATCTATAATTACTTATAACTTGTATGAATATATCTATATATAACTATATGTTTAACTATAAATAACTATTTATAACTATATATACTATATGTATAATAACATATAACTATATATATTTGTATTTTATTATATGTACAACTATAAAAAGTTTATATATAATTATATACATAATAAATATATTTAAAACTATATAAAACTATATGTTTTACCAATTCTATTTTTATAAATAAATGGATAACAACATATAACTATATATAACTTTTTAAAACTATATTTATAACTATATATTACTATGTATAATTATATGTAACTATATTTATAACTATATGTATAATAGTGTGTGATGGCTATATATAACTGTGTTTAATTATTATTACCAAAAAATATTTTACCAATTAAAATTTATCAATAGATTGAATCCATTGATAACTACGGACATAATACCATCAAATTTTCAAATTGGAGTTTTCCAACTGATTTAATAATGGGTTACCATGTAGTATTTTTTAAACAATAAGATTAAACTATTTTGATTATCACTAGATCCAACAAAAAATTATCAATGGATTAATAATAAAATTTTTGAATAGATTAAATTCTATTGATAAATTTTGCTGGGTGTTGAAGTTAGGTTATTAGAAATGGTATATATCTTATTAAACATTAGCTAGGGACTTTTCCACACAATTTGCTGTAGCCAAAATATCTATCAGACAAAATATAACCCACGCACTAAATCATTTTTTATTAATTTTTTGTTAATTTTTCATCACTATATTTATTTTGTAGACTACCATAACAAACTACATGCATTCACTGTCCACACCACCTCAAAAAGTATGGCACACTACTTGCATATAATTTTTCACTACCTTTCCACACGTGCATCCACTATGCACAGTGTCACATAGCTCATATCACATAACCACTTGATTTATGCAGCACATATGTTAATAGTGGTGTTAAGCTATGTGGATTGTTGTGAACCTTAAACTAGTGATGCTGACAATAGACAATATATATATATATATATATTTGGTAGTGACAAAGATAGTTCCAATTTATTTTTGATGTGTAAAATAACATTGCTTTGCTGTTTCATGATGATTTTGGCCATAGTGTGGCCATTCAATGGGCGATGATGTGATTCTTGTAATCTTGAACCAAATAGTGATCCATGTCGGTAGTGTCTACATCAGTTGGCACAATATAGTGCTGGTATTTTTGTATGCCGCTAGTATTGCTTTGGTACATTAGTATTTTGTGTGATTAAAATTGCATGAAACTTTCATTTTAAAAAGTTTTGCATAAAATTATCATGAATTGTGTGTTTTATCTTTATATCATTGTTAGTCTTCAATTTCAGATAAGCAAATTGGAATGCTATTTGGTCAGTCAGTGGTGCCATGGTTCAAATATAGGGTTACTCCTAATGACCTAACCTGATCCAGAAGCTTATTTGTGTAGGATTTACACCTCACATTGGTCTTCGTCTTCATGGTGCCTTTTCATTTCCACTCAACATGTCTTCCACTTCTTGTTGGCTTTTTGTTTTTGTTGTTTTGTTGCAACTACCTTTTGAAGCATGGAGATTGGAACAATCATCTGCCTCGGAGGGATGACAAATCAATCTTCTTAATCATGCTATTAATTCTATTTGATTTCAATTTAATGTGCTATAATGTTGTTAATTGAAATATTATAAACTTTTTTTATAAATAGAGAATGCAATTTGTGTAGAGCACTAGAAGTTCAGTGGATCACATGCATTACTTTCATGATGTAGTTGGCCACCATCAAGAATCTGGTCTTGCATGCTAGGCGCTGATTGTTTGTTTTTTAAAAGATGGAAGCTATATGCAAGATGTATGCAAGCTATTTTTTAAATGATTCTAGTACTGCATGCTAGGCTTTAATTGTTTATTTTTTTAAAATATTCAAGCTGTATGCAATTAATGTAAGCTGTTTTTTATAAGATTCTGGTATTGCATGCTAGGCTCTGGACTTGTAATATTCAATTTTGTTTTGATTGTTTGTATAATTTTTATGCTTCATATTTGAAAAGAAACCAATTTTTCCACTGATATTGTTGCAAAAAATTAACAAAAGTAAGTTTTTTTCCCTAGTGCAGCAAGAATTGTGCTTTTCCTTGAGCTTTGGATGCTTATTTGAATGCTTCATTTTATTGTCTTCTTGTTTTCTTTTTCAATTATTGAATGGATTCCTTAAAGGATACCGCATTTGATAATGATTTCTAGATATTATAGTTAAAGGCAGCTATATCAAGCAGTAAATAATAGATCATTACTGAATGTGCAATTTCTAACATTTAAGAGGTGCCTAATGCCATTCCTCCTTTGCACTATGATTTATGATATCTGATGTATTGGTTTCTGGTGATCTCATTGGTAATGAATCTGATGTTATGGCTAGGGAGCTCTTAGTTTCTGTTAAAGCTTTTTTGGTCAACAATCTAGCTAAGCTGTCCATTTTCTAGGGTTGCAAGGGAATCTTCTCTGGCGATAGCAAGGGTATAGGTTACTTTTGATAAATTGACTTTTTTTTCTATTTTTTTTCCGAGTGATGTAAGAAGATTATTATTCTTCATTGTGCTCAATTTGGAATGGGTATTACTTCCATACATAAGTTGTGTAGTATTGCTTCATGTTTCATACATTAGTCATTTTAAGATTTTATATGTTGGAGAAATAATGAGATTGAGTTTTAATGCTTATTGTTCCAAATAATTCCATTTATAATGTTTTGAAAATAATTGAACTATATAAACTATGGTGAATTGCGTAATAATAGATATAGCATAAAAGAATTGAAGCATCCTAATACCAAGAGTTTTCTGTAGAATATTTATACAAAGTCAAATATACTTTTGTATTTACGTGCATTTATATTATTGAGCAATTGTAGAACCATAGTTGTGATTTTAAGATATAAAACAAGAAAGAACAACAAAACCAACCACGGTAGAAACAAAATTGAAAATAGAAATGAGAAATAATGGGGTTCACTAGTCGCTCAGTACAACTTGCTACATCCACCAAAAAATACTTATGCATTATAGATTAAACCAAATCATAATTCTTATAGTATGTGCAGTGCAGAAATGGTCATGATAAATCGCATAGAGAGAGAAAGAGAGAGAAGATGAATAGTTCCAGATCATGAAAACTATAACCCAAAAAAATAAAATACAAAATATTTTATATTAAAACATTCTCAGTCCAATTAACTAGAGAGGGCAGGATCATCACACAGGTCGGGCACTGCTCCAAATATTTTAGCACACAGACTGGTCAGTAGGAGCTCCATTATTGTGCTACTACTGCATCCTCGACCTTTTAATATTTTCTTTCGTGCACTTAAAAAAAATATTAAAATAGAAACATTTGGTTATACAAATAGATTATCAAAACAAATTATATATATAGCATATATATTATGGTATATATATTTTTATGTATATTTAACTATACATATATGCTAATGTAGGTATGTACTCACACATATATGTGTGTATATATATATATATATATATATGTACATATATACTATAGTATTATAGATAATTTTATAGTATATATGTATTTTATATATATTATAGTATATATTTTTCTGTATAAGGTATAAGTTGTATTGCATAATTTTATAGAATATAATATTTTTTTTCTGTAGAATACATGTACATATATACTATAGTATATATGTACATATATACTACATTAGTATATATTTATCAAAACAAACCCATTTTTATTTATTTATGTTGATTTGATTGATTGATTTAATTTTTGTATAGATTTGGTACAACAATGTTCTCCATATGAAGCTTATAGAAGCGAAGAGATTTTTCACTAGACATGACACGGTGCGACTAGGATAGCTTTGATGCAATAGAAAGAAGGTGATCAAGGGATATGGGGGAGAGAAACCAATGTAAATTTCTTGAACAGATTATAATTTATACACTATCGTTAGATACATTGATGAAGAAAAATATGTAATATAATTATATTATGTTTTTGTTTTAACTATGTTGCATATTGTATCAAAATAATTTATTAATTGTTTTTATTTTTTTTAAAATTATAAATAATGTTTTATAGGTTATGTTTTTTTCAGTTTAAAATAAAATCTCTAAAATATGTAATTAAATTTTTTGTAAAAAAAATAATTTAGGGAAAATATTTTTGGAAAAAAAATAACTAGGGATGTTTCCCTCGAAATTTAGCTAGGGACATTTCTGTAGCTCTAAATTACGATAAAAATTAGCTTGGGAAAATAAATTTAGCTAAGGAATTTTCTATCGTTAAGTTTTTGCTAGGGAATTTTTCCCTCATTAATATTTTACCACAAGCACTTTAACTTGGGAAAACTTCCATCATAAATCAATCGTTATTATAATTTAGTGACAGAGAAAACACCTTTAGCTAGGGATATTTCCCTAGATATTTGGAATTTTTATTATAGTGATCTATCTATTTTATAGTATATTTGTAAAACTAAGTGTCTGTATATCTTTCTATATGTGTATGTATCTGACTATTTATATATCTATCTATTTATTTTATGGCTATCTATTTGTCTATATTTTAGTCTATCTATCTATTTATTTATTGATCTACTTGTCTAACTATCTATCTATATCTATCTAGATATCTTTCCATCTATCTATATATCTTTCTATCTATCTGTCTATCTAGATGTGTGTCTATATGTTTATCTATAGACACATTTAATTATTTATTTACTTGTCTATCTATCTATCTATCTATATATCTATTTATATAACTACATACCTATCTATCTATCTATCTGTCTGTCTATCTATCAACAACCTATCTATCTATCTATCTAATGATCTATCTATATATCTATCTATCTTACTATATGTCTATCTATATATCTATTTGTCTATCTATCTATCTATCTATCTATATGTATATCTATCTGAATATCTATCTGTCTATCAATCTATCTATCAATCGATCTATCAATGTGTCTATTAATATGTCTATCAATTTTTGTATCATTCTATTTATCAATCTATCTATCTATTAATCAATTTTCTCTTTATCTATTTATCTATCTAACTATGTGTATGTCTATCAATTTGTCTATCTGTCTGTCTATCAATCTCTCTATCAAACTATCTATCTATATATCTTTCTATCTATCAATGTGTCTATCTATTTATCTATCTATATATCTGTCTGTCTGTCTATCTGTATCTCTGTCAAACTATCTATTTTTCTATATGTTTGTTTGTTTGTCTATTTTTCTATCATTTTATGTGTCGATTTGTTTATTTCTTTATCTATATGTCTACCTACCTGCATAATTGTCTGCATATCTGACTACTTTCCTATCTGTCTATCTGCCTATCTATCTATCTATTCTATAGTATATTTGTCTATCTATCTGTCTGTCTATATGTCTGTCTAATTTCTATCTATATATCTGTATATCTATTTATCTATATATATATTTATCAATTTATCTATCTATCAATCAATATATCTATCAGTCTATCTATATATCTATCTACTTGGCTATCTATCAATAGATCTGGCTAACTTTCTAAGAATATATCTAAAAATATGTCTATCAATCTATCTATTTTTCTATCTATCAAACTATCTATCTATTTATCTATCTATCTCTCTATCTTTTTATCTATATGTCTATCTATTTTTCTATCTATCTATTTATCTAATTATTAGTCTATCAATTTTTATATCTATTTGTCTATCAATCTCATATCAAACTATCTACCTATCTATTTATATATCTATTTTTCTATCTGCCTATATATAAACTAATCTATCTATCTATTTGACTTTTTTCAAATTGTATGATTGTCTGTCATTCTATGTTTCTATTTGTTTGTTTGTTTGTTTAGCTATCTGCATACATCCGTGATTGTCTACCTGCGTAATAGCTTGCATGTCAGTCTGTCTAGCTTTTTGTCAGTCTATCTATATATCTGTCTATCTATCAGTTTATTTATTTATTTATTTATCTATCTATCTAAATATTAGTTTATCTATATGTCTAACTAATAGTGTATGTATCTATCTATATATCAATCTATATATCTTTCTATCTAATAGTATATCTATCTGTCTATCAATAAATCTATCTATATATTTATATATCTATCTATCTATTAATTTATCAATTTTTCTATCCATTTATCTATCTATCTATATAACTATCTATATATTTACTTGTCTATCTATGTGTCTATCTAACTAATTATCTATCTATCTTTTTTTCTATCTATCTAGCTGTCTTTCTATATGTATATCTATCTTTTTATTTATTTACCTATCTATCTATCTATATATCTATCTGTCTGTCTCTCTGTCTACCTATTTATCCATCTATCTATATATCTATCTGTCTATCTATATTTCTATCAATCAATTAATCAATCAATCTATCTGTCTATCGATTTGTCTATTTATATGTCTATTTATCAGTCTATATATATATATATATATATATATATATATATATATATATATATATATATATATATATATATATATCTGTCTGTCTATCTATCTATATGTCAATTTATCTACCTACCTACCTATCTATCTATCTAACAATATATCAGTTTAATAATATATTTATATATCTATTTATATATCAGTCGATCTATTTGTCTATCTAAATATCTATCTGTATATCTATCTATCTGTTAGTCTGTCTTTTTATCTAACTATCTATTAATCTGTATATCAATCTGTCTATTTTTCTATCTATCAATATATCGATTAATCTGTCTATCAATATGTATATCAATCAATCTATAAATTTGTATATCATTATATTTATCAACCAGTGTATCTATCTATCAATCTTTCTCTTTCTCTATTTGTCTATCTATCTATCTATCAGTTTATTTATCTATCAAATTTTCTATCTACATGTCTATCAATCGCTCTATGAAATTATTTATATATCTATCTATCTGTCTTTCTATCTTTCTGTCTATCTATTTATTTATCTATCGATCTATCTATATGTCTATATATCTATTTGTCTATATGTTTGTTTGTTTGTCTATTTGTCTATGTCTATTTTTCAATCATTTTATATGTATATTTGTTTGTTTGTCTATCTTTATGTCTGCCTACCAACCTGATTTTTTCTCTAGCTGAATACTTGCTAGTCTCTATCTTTATATCATTCTATTTATTTTACTATCTATTTGTCTTTTAATCTATTTGTCTATCTGTATAACTATCTATTTGTCTATCTGTATATCTATATAACTAGCTATGTATTTATCTATCTATCTATCTATTAGTCTATCTATCGATCTATTTATCTATCTATCCACTTGTCTATTTATGTGTATATATATATATATATATATATATATATATATATATATATATATATATCTTTCTTTCTTTATATCAATATCTCGATGTATATATCTATCTACTTGTCTATTGATTTTTCTATCTATCTATATATCTATATATTTATCTATCAAACTATTTATTTAACTATCTAATTTTTTTCCTCTCTACTTGTCTATCTAACTATCTATTTATTTTTCTATCTAACTTTCTATCTAAATGTATATCAATCTGTATATCTATATATCGATCTATAAATCTTTTTATCTATATAATAATTTGTTGATTTATCTATCTATCTATTTGTCTATCTGTCTATCTATTTATCAAATAATCTAACTATCTATCTATCAAGTTGTCAATCACTCTATCTATTAATCTTTATTTCAATCAATGTATCTATTTGTCTAAATATTTGTCTATCTATTTATTTATTTATATATCTTTCTATCTATTTGTCTATCTATCTACATATATATATATATATATATATATATATATATCTATCTATCTTTTTTCAATATAATAATCTATCTATTTGTCTATCTATCTATCTATCTATTTTTTTATTTAAATGTCTATGTATCTATCTATCTATCTATGTATCTATGTTTCTATCTATCATTTTGTCAATCTGTTTATCATTATGTCTATCTATCTATATTTCTATGTATCTATCTAACTATATTATTATCTATTTATCTTTCTATTTATTTGACTATCTATATGTCTATCTATCTATATATTTATCTATCTATCTATCTATCTGTGTGTGTGTTTATATATATATATATATATATATATATATATATTTCTCTCTGTCTACCTATCTGTCTATTTATTTATCTATATATCTGTGTGTTTGTCTATATATTTGTCCATCCATTTCTTATCTATTTGTCTATCTTTTTGTATATCTTTCTATCTTTTAATCTATCTATTAATCAATATATCTCTATGTCTATCAATCTATGTATATATCTATCTATCAATCTATATATCAATTTATATATAAATCTATCTATCTATCTACCAATCAATCTATCAATTCGTCTATCTATCTATGTTTCTTTTTGTATGTCTATTTGTTTATCTATCTATTTGTCTATCTATCTATTTATCTATTTGCTTTCTGTCTATTTATCTATCTATTAATTTATCTATCGATAATTCTATCATTTTGTGTCTCAATCTATGTGTGTGTGTGTGTGTGTGCATATATATCTATATGTCTATTTATCTCTTTATCAATTAATCTATCAATCATTCTATTATCTATATCATTCTATATGTCTGTCTGTCTGTTTATCTATCTTTATTTCTTTCTATCTATCGATTTATTTGTCTGTCGGTCTGTCTATCTGTCTATCTATAAGTCTTTCCATCTATCTTTTTGTCTATATATCAATTTATCTTTGAATCAATCTTATTATCTATTTATCAATCTATGTATCAAACTGTTTATCAATCTATCTTTCAACCTATCTATAATATATCTATCAATCTTTTATCAATCCATCTATCTATCAGTGTATATATTTGTCTATCAATCAATCAATCATTCTATTTATCTATATATGTTTTTGTCTTTATATCTTTCTATTTATTTGTCTATCTATCTATTTATCTATTTGAATATCTATTTGTCTATATATCTATCTATGAATATTTCTATATATCTATCTATCTAACTATTTATCTATCTGTCTATCTATCTGTTAATCAATCCATCTATCTACCTATATGTTTATTTGTAAGTCTATATCTCTATCTATCTTTATATCTATCATTCTGTATATCTATCTATCTTTATTTATATTGATTTATTAGTTTATCTATTTGTATATCTATCTATCTATTTATCTACCTCTTAATTTATCTTTCTATTTGTCTATATATCTATCTACCTATCTATCTATCTATATGTTGCCTATCTATCTACCTACATATCTATCTATCTACCTATCAATCTTTTTATCTATCTCAATCTTTCTATAAATCTGTCTATCCAACTGTGTATATATTTGTGTATCTATCTATCTATTTATTATTCATTCTATTAATCTATCTAACTATCTATCTATCTATAATTATATTTGTCTATCTAATAATCTATCTATCTCTCTTTCTCTATATATTTTCTAACTTTCTATCTGTGATTCTATTAGACTTTCTATCTATCTATCTAGCTATTTGTATACTTTTCTATCTATCTATTTATCTATCTATATATATCTATCTATATATATCTATCTATCTCTCTATGTGTATGTCTGTCTAATTATTTATCTATCTATATATTTATCTATCTATATATTTATCTATCTATCTATCTCTCCATCTATCGATTTGTCTATCTATATGTTTGTTTATCAGTCTATATATATATATATACCTATCTATCCATATGTATATCTATCTGTCTATCTATCTACCTATCTATCTTTCTTTCTATCTATATAGCTATATATCAGTCTAATAATATATTTATATATCTATCTATATATTAGTCTATCTATCTGTCAATTTAAATGTCTATCTATCTATCTATCTATCTATCTATCTTTTTGTCTATCTATCTATCTTTTAATCTATCTATTTATCAATATATCAATCTATCTATTTATCTATTTATCAATATATCTATCAATCTGTCTATCAATATGTATATCAATCAATCTATGAATTTGTATATAATTCTATTTATCAACTTGTCTATTTAGCTATCTATCAATCTTTCTATTTATCTACTTGTCTATCTATCTATCAGTTTATTTATCTATCAATTTTTCTAATGGTCTATCAATCAGTCTATCAAATTATCTATATTTCTATCTATCTATCTATCTATCCATCTATCTGTCTGTCTATCTATCTGTCTATCTATCTATATATCTATTTGTCTATATGTTTGTTTGTTTGTATACAACCTGATTGTCTCCCTTGCTGAATACTTAATAGTTTGTCAGTCTATATATCAATCTATCTATTTTACTATTTATTTGTCGTTTTATCTATTTGTCTATCTATCTAACTATCTATTTGTTTATCTTACTATTTATCTATCTATATATCTATATAACTAGCTATCTACTTATCTTTCTATCTATCTATCTATTAGTCTATCTACTTGCCTATTTATGTATATGTCTATATATCTATCTATCTTTCTTTCTTTATATTAATATCTTGATCTATCTATCTATATATTTGTCAATATATATATATATATATTAATCTATTTATTTAACTACCTAATTTTTTTCTTATCTAGTTGTCTATCTAACTATCTATCAATTTCTCTATCTATCTTCTATCTATCTATCTATTTAAATGTATATCAATCAGTATATCTATCTGTCTATCTATAAATCTCTTTAGCTGTCTAATAATTTGTTGATTTATCTATCTATCTATTTGTCTATCTATCTATCTATTTATCAAATAATCTAACTATTTATCTATCATTTTTCAATCAATATATCTATAAATATTTTATTCAAATCATCTATCTAATTCTCTAAATATTTGTCTATTTATTTATCTATCATTCTATCTATCAATTTGTCTTTTTATTTATCTATGTATTTGTCTTCTATTTGTCTATATGTCTATCTGTCTATCTATCTATCTATCTATTTATATATTTGTCTATCAACCGTTTTATCTATTTGTCTATCTATCTACATATCTATATATCTATCTATCTATCTTTTTTTAAATCAATCAATCTATCTATTTGTCTATCTATCTATCTACCTATCTATTTTTTATTTAAATGTCAATCTATATATCTATCTATCTATCTATGTGTCTATCTATCTGTTTGTCTATATGTCTATCATTATGTCAATCTATCTATCTATCTTTATATGTATCTATATAACTATATTATTATCCAATTATCTATTTATCTATTTGACTATATACTAGTGTATCTATCTATCTTTCTATATGTCTGTCTGTCTATCTATAAATCTATCTATTTGTCTATCTATCTGTCTATTTATTTATCTATATATCTATCTGTTTGTCTATATATCTATCTATCCATCTCTCTATCTATATGTCTATCTTTTTATATATCTTTCTATCTTTCAATCAATCAATTAATCATTCTATCTATATGTATATCAATCTATCTATAAATCTGACTATCAATATATATATTAATTTATATATAAATCTATCTACCAATCTACTAATCTACCAATCAAACTATCAAACTATCTATCTATGTTTCTTTTTGTATGTCTATATGTTTATCTATCTATAAATTTATCATTTTGCGTCTCTATCTATGTGAGTGTTTGTGTGTGAATATATATATATATATATATCTCTGTCTATTTATCTTTTTATCAATCAATCTATCAATCAATCTATCAATCATTCTATCATCTATATTTTTTTCTTTATGATAATCTGTCTCTTTGTTTATCTATCTATCTATCTATCTATCTGCCTCTTTATCTATTTATTTGTCTATTTGTCTATCTATTAGTCTCTCTATATATCTTTTTATCTATTAATCAATCATATTATCTGTCTATCAATCTGTGTGTCAAACTGTCTATCATTCTATCTATCAACCTATCTATTAATCTATTAATCTATCTATCTGTCTATCAATCTTTCTATCAATCTGTATATTTATCTATATATGTTTTTGTCTTACGATCTTTCTATTTATTTGTCTATCTATCTATCTATTTATCTTTCTGCCTATCTATCTATTTATCTTTCTGCCTATCTATCTATCTGTATATTATCTATCTATCTATCTATTTATATATTTGTATATCTATTTGTATATCTATTTGTCTATCTATATTTCTATCTATCTATTTATCAATATTTATATATATCAATCTGTATATTAACTATATGTCTATTTTTCTATCTATCATTCTACCTATCTATCTATTGTTATATAGATTTATTTGTGTATCTATTTGTCTATCTATCTATCTATTTATCTATCTCTATATCTGTCTGTCTATTTGACTATATATATATATATATATATATATATATATATACATATCTATCTATCTATATGTATGTCATCTATCTATCTATATGTTTGTCTATATATCTATTTATCTATCTATCTGCCTATCAATCTTTTTATCTATCTCTATCCATCTATCAATCTCTCTATCAAACTATTATACATCTATATATCAATCTATTTACTATTAATCTGTCTATCCATCTGTCTATATATTTGTCTATCCATCTACAATTAATCAATCTATTAATCTATCTAACTATCTATATATCAATCTCTCTATCAATCTGTCTATCCATCTGTCTATATATTTGTCTATCTATCTACAATTAATCAATCTATTAATCTATCTAACTATCTATATATCTATCATTCTATTTGTCTATCTAATTATCTTTCTATCTCTTATCTCTCTATTTGTCTAACTTTCTATCTGTGATTCTATTAGACTTTCTTTCTATCTATTTGTTTATTTGTCTATCTATTTATCTATCTGTATATATATATTTGTATATTAATCAATCAATCAATCTGTCTATCTATCTATCTATCTATCTATTTACAAATCGATCTATCTATCTATATATATATTAGATAGACAGACATACGTCTGTCTATCTATCAGTCTTTCTTTTTGTCTAATTGACATTCTATCTGTCTATCTATCTAAAGATTTATCCATCTATTTATCTATCAAACTTTCTTTCTATATAAATATTGGCCTATATGTGTATCTATCTATCTATCTATTTGTTTGTCTATTTGTTAAAATGTCTATTTATCTGTCGACCTATCTATCTATTTAATATTCTTTCTTTCTTTCGAACTAACTATCTGTCTATCTATCTCTTTGTCTATCTTTTTATATATCTATCTATCTATTTCTCTATCTGTCTATCTATCTATCAATCTTCATGTCTATTTATTTGTCAATCAATCAATCAATCTATCTATATATTTGCCTATATATTTATCTATCAATATGTCTATCTATTTTTCTATTTATATGTATTTCTATCTATCTATCTATCTATCTATCCTTAGTTCATTTTGTCTATCAATCAATCTAGCTATCTAACTAACTTTCAATCTATATATTTATATATCTATTATCTATCTTTCTATCATTTTCTCTATGTATCTATCTGTCTATCTTTTGGTATATCGAAATGACTATATTTTTATGTATCTATTAATATATCTATTTGTCTATATATCTATTTTTCCATCTATTTATCAATCTTTTTATCTAACTATCTATCTATATATCTATCTATCTATTCATCAATCTATAAAAAATAATAATCTGTCTTTCTATTTGTCTATCTATGTGTATATCTATTAATTTATCTTTGTCTATCAAATTGTCTATCAGATTGTCTATCTATCTGACCATCATTCTTTGTATAAATCCATTTATGTATCTATCTATCTATTTATTTATCTTTCTAGATATCTTTCTATCTATCTATCAAAATATATCTAGTTGTATATATATATATATATATCTATTTCTCTCTCTCTCTCTATGTATTTGTCAATCTTTTTGTCTAATAAATTTCTAATTATTTGTCTAAAAATCTAACTATCATCTATCTATCTATCTATCTATCTATATATCTATCTCTCTATATGTCTCTCATTCTATATATCTATATGTCTATCAATTTGTCAATTTGTCAATTTGTCAATTTGTCAATTTGTCAATTTGTCAATTTGTCAATTTGTCAATCAATTTGACAATCAATCTATCTATCTCTCTATCAATCTATCTATTTATTAAACTATTTATCAATATTCTATCAATTTATAAATTTATATGTCTATCTGGTTATCTCTATGCCTATCTATGTGTCTATGTTTATGTCAATCTTTCTATTTATCTAGTTGTTTATCTACATATTTATATATTTTCATATGTATTTATCTATCTATCTATCTATCTAAATATTTATCTTCATATTTGTATATCTATCTATCTAATATTTATCTTTCTATTGGTATGTCTATCTATCTATCTATAAGTCAATGTTTTGTCTATCTATCTATGTATATAATTATTTATCTATTTATTTATCTATTTGTTTAACTATTTATTTTCTAACAATTTATTTTACTAACTATCTATCTATCTACCTTTCTAACTATGTATCTATCTATAAATTTGTAAATCTATCAGTCAATCTATGTATACCTCTATTTTCTATTTTTCTAACTATCTATATATATGTCTATCTATCTATCTATTTATCTATCTATCTATTTATCTATCTAACTATCTATTTATTTATATGTCTATGATATGTCTACCTATATGTTTGTCTATCTGTCTATCTATATATCTTTCTCTCTATCTATCTGTCTATATTTTGATCTATATATCTATCTATCTATCTATTTATCTATCTATCTGTCTATATATCTATCTGTATTTTCTATCTATATATCTATCTATATGTCTAGCTATATGGTTATTATCTGTCTATATACCTATTGTCTACCTATCTATTTATCTGTCTGTCTATATATTTATATATCTCTCTATCTATCTTTATATCTATCTTTTTTTCAATCTTTCTATCTTTTAATTTGTGTATCAATCTATCTATCAATTTATTTATTAATCTATCTATTAAACTATCTATCAAACCTTTATCCATTTGTCTAATTATTTGTATATCTAACTATCAATCTATATATGTATCAACATGTATATCCATTTGTCTGTCTATCTATCTATCTATATTTTAGTCTATATATATAATTATTCATTAACCCTATCCTCTCTATATGCCTATCTATCTGTCATACTTTTGTCTACTACAATCAGTCTAATTGTCTATCTATCTTTTTGATATCTATATTTCTATCTATCTATCTATATGTCTATCTACTATGTCTATCTATCTGTATTATCTATATTCTATCTATCAATATATCTATGTGTTATACATCTTTTCTATCGATTTACACTATCATCATGACAAATTGATAGGCAGCATAATAGATACATGAAAAGTAGCTTGATAGACAATAATTGATAAACAAGAAGATAGTTAGATCGATATGTAGATAGATAGATAGATTGATAGATAAATAATTTATTAGATAGATAGAAATAATATTATTAGATAAATAGATAGAAAAATAGATAAATAGATAGATAGACAATTATATTGATAGATTGATATATAGATAGATAAATAGACAAATAGATAGATTAATAGACATATAGATAAATAGATAAATAGATAAATAGATAGATAGATAGATAGACAAATAGATGATAGATAGACAAAAAAGAAGATAGATAGATAGATAGAATGAAAAGATAAATATACAAATAGATAGACAAATAGGTAGATAGACAGATAGACAGATTGATAGGCGGATAAACAAACAGATAGACAAACAGATAGACAGACAGATAGATAGATAGACACATATAAAGCTAAATAGATAGACATCTAGATAGATAAAAAGATAGATAAATAGATAGGTAGATAAATAGATAGATAAATAGATAGATAGATAAACAGATAGATAGTAAATATAAATAGACACATATAGACAAATATATAGATAGACAATTAGATAAATAAATAGATAGATAGGCTATTAGATAAAGAAATATAGAGAAAGAAAGAAAGAAAGATAGATAGATAGATAGACATATAGATCGACAGATATATAGAGATTGATATATCGATCGATTTATAGACAAAAAATAGACAAATAGATTGATAGATAGATAAATAGATAAATAGCAAATAGATAGATATAAAAAGATAGATAGATAGATACATGACAAACATATAGAAACATAAATAAATAGATACATAGATAGTCAAATAGATAGATAGACAGATAATAGATATTTAGATTGAAAGACATATAGATAGATAGACTGATAGAAAACAAATAGATCGACATATAGATTAATGGATAGAAAATAGATACAAAAAAAATAAATAGATATATAGTCAATTATATAAATAGAGAGATAGATAGATAGAATGATTGATAGTTAGATTAAGATACAAATAGATAGACATATTGATAGACAGATTGATAGACTAATTGATAGATAGATTTTAGAAGCTGAAAGACAGGAAATGGAGGATTTTAAGAGGTTTAGGAAGACATTAAAGAGGCTCGGGATAGCTAAAGAGGCATTATTGGAGGCTCCAAGAGACGGAAAAAAAGAAGAAGTTTAAAGGGCAGCATAAGGGACATCATAAGAGGCAATAAAAAGCATTAAAGGATCACATTGAAGTTACTAATGATATACAAAAAGCAAAGATTTTACTCATAGCATATTCATATTCACAGCAGTTTAAATGTTTTGATGCAAGTGAAATGTATGATTACTTGTTAATTTGTATGCATGTCTCATTAGATAATACCCGATAGGGGTATATAAGATATGAAGGTTGTAAAGGGCATTGGGTAGCAAGCAAGTAGGTTGTAAAAATGGTATTCCTCCGCCAAAAGAGAGGGTTAATATTAATAAAACAAACTTTAAAAAAATTGATAGATAGATTAATAGATTAATTAATAAAGAAACAGTTGATTGATTGATTTAAATAAAAATATAGAGAAATTTATAGATAGAGAAATAGATAAAGAGATAGATCAAAAGATTTTTAGATTAATAGACAAATAGATAGAAAGATTGAAAAGAAAGAAAGATAGATAGATAGATCGATAGATGGTTAGATAGATTAATAAATAGTTTGACAAACCAAGAGTTAGACATAAAGATAGATAGATAGATAGACATATAGACACACGGATAAAAAGAAAGATAGATAGAGAGAGAAATATATAGACAGATATATTGATAGAATGTTTGAAAGACATATATATAGACAGATAGATAGTCAAATAGATTGACAAATAGATATATAGA